>QZGG01000842.1:0-105053 GCA_006409495.1 Sedum album | reverse complement strand
CTTGTTTAGCAGTTTAATTGACATTTTTCAACGTGTTTTCATTAAATAGTAGGATGTATGCAATTTTAAAAGTATGCAATGTATATCACCATGAAAATTTGTATGCATACTACTCCCACACCCAACACTTAAAAATGATTGCTTAGTCCTAAGCAATAAATTAAGATTAAGGTGTAGAGATACTTAGCTGGTTGTCGAGTATTTTGTTCTTGACATATTCTTCGTATCTTGACTTTCCAATGTCGCTGCACATGTATCATTCTTGCAATGCTAACAAAGATTTGTCATTATATAACAAACAAAGCAAAACATGATAATAAGTAATGTTAAAATGTTCAAACAAGTGCACATGTCAAGTACTCGATCATCTGTTTTTCTAGTTGTGAAAGTTATTGGTTTTTTATGGGTTTGTGTTGATTGTTTGTTTGAGAGTTATCGGTGTTCTAAGGATTCGGAAGTTGTTCATTATCAGACTATTCGTTGCATCTCTGCGATCATACAAACATATATCCAATATCCTTGATCACGCAATCTTCTTATTACTATGAAGGTAAGGCAATTAAGTCTTTGTTTCCCAAACGAAATTTCCATTCTTTCACAACTTCTATCTTGTGGCTTCTTAACTCGACCACTCTCCATTTGGTCTTAAGTGAATAAATAAACTCGGTCGAGTTAGGGTTTGTTTTGTGTAGTTGGGCTAGGTTTGTTAATGTTTAAGTGATATGGCCCAAAATTTATTCGGTCGAGTGAACCAGATGACTCGATCGAATGATTTTTCGGTTTAAGTAGGTTCACTCGGTCGAGTGACATTCTAGTTGGTCGAGTGGGCTCGGCCAAAATTCAGAATTTAATTGAGTGTTTATTTTTTGTTCAAGGTGTTTTAATTCTGAATTTTATTTTTAGTAACCCTAAAATTTGGTAAGATAAATTTCTTCTTTATTGAATAACTTTGTTTTCCAAACAAAGACATGATTATTTGTAGAAGAAATAAGAAAATAAGGTTTAATCACTCATCAGACTCGATCTCTATTGGTTCTCCTCTAGGCTTGCGAAATTCTTTGATAGTCACCCTACGAACCTCATACCACTCAATACCCGAATTATTTTTCTTAGGCTTCTTGGACTGTTTTGCTCGAGGTAGCTTTTTCCTTACCCTTCTTTGCTTGTATCATTGAAGTTCCCAACCGAGCGCGCGTTCTCGGAGGGGTCTTCTTCCTCAGTTACTTCCTTATAGGCAAATTCCAATCTGCGGGTTTTTGGCTAGGAATGCTAATTTCCTTAACAGTTAAAGTCCAATTCTCGAAATTCTGTGTATCTCTCGGGTAGATAAATTGGCAACCGATGGCTATGCTAGTGATCAATGAAGTACAACCCACGTACTGTGAAGAGTAGTATGCCTGCTGCATACCCTTGAACATAGTTGTAAACACATCAAACCAATTGATATGTTCATCTTGGTCGAGTGCCCACATAATGTTCAAGTCCTCTCGGGTAACTACATCAACAGTTTCGGGTTGGCAATTAATATTCGTAGCAATCAGACGATGCACGTACTTCCAAACGGGATTCTTAATAGAGGATGGTGAAGGGTAGTCTCCAATGAAGTCTTGGCGGCTAATGTCTTTCCAAATCTGAATTCTTTGTTGTTCCGTAGCCAAGTGACAAAGTCCTCCTTCAGGAAATCCAAGATGTCTATATGCTTCTTGTCGAGTCCAATAAAAATCCAAATCTTGAATTCTGAATTTCCATCCTTCATAATCATATGCAAAACCTTCTCCTTCCACAGGTTCAAACGAAGCAATGAACTCATAGACAAGTTCCTTATAGCATTGCTTGTTGAAAACAACATCCACATCGAGTGAGCTCGGTTAAACATGTCATAAACTTTGGCACTAATGCCAAGGCTTTGCATTGTCTTGTCATGAAGGGCTATCGAGCTCACCAAAGGCTTGAGTCGGTTTGCATCTTCAGCTAATCTTTCATAGGTTCGTGCATGGTCTATGTTGTCAAAATTTGGTGGGTAGGATGGGTCATAGGTGTGAACAAACTCAATGAGTTCTTCTTTGGGAGGTGCATGGTGTTTTTGGCTAGTAGGTTGGATTGAGACATGTTGCTCGAGTATGTAGAATCGGTCGAGTATGTGATTCGGTCGAGTTGGTGATATATGCCATGCTACTCGATCGGTTCTTATATTAGTATAATTTTGGAAGCTCTAGGGTTACTCGAGTATTTACCTAATAAAGTGTGATAAATATTTGTATATCAAGGTTTCTAATAATGGAATATTAAATCAAAGATTTAATCAAAGATTTAATCAAGGATTTAATATATGGAAGTTATGAATATTTATTAGGTTACTCGAGATATTTTTTTTTAGGAAAGAATTGGGCTAGGTGCTCGAGTGGGCTTTGGTTAAAAATCTGATTTTTCTAATTTGGGTCGAGTTGTTTAAGTGTTGTTGTTACTCGACCGAATGATCCATAGATTCGGTCGAGTGAAGCAATGTCCTTTTGCTTCACTTTGCGCTCTTAAAACTTGGCGATTAAGGGTAAATGACAATTAGAAATGTACGCGCAAGTTCAAGTTAACAACAAAGTACCGCAAACGGTACGTCCAAAAAGTTTCAAAAACAACACTAATAAACAACTAAAAGAGGCTTTCCTAGCACTCTTCCCACTCGAAGCTAGTTCCTTCATTCATCTTTTTCTTTCCTTTCCGGTCAGCGCGCTTGGCATTTCCTTTGTACACACCCATTCCTTGCTCCTCCTATCCATCAACGTCATAGTGACCAAACGGGCGGTGTCGAGCGGTCTAAAATCTCCTTGCTTTTAAACATAAAATATGAGCGTTCCGCGAGGCAAGTGATGAAAGATGAGCAGCCGAGTGCCTTACTCTTTTCCTTAGGGTTGATCATCTTCTTGAACCGCTCGGTGAAGACATAAAACCAATCAATGGAGTCTCCTCGCTCCATGAAGTACATCAAATCCAAGTCTTCCCGAGATACTCGAGCACCTTGGTCAACACGAGTGTTGATGTTCGTAGAAATAATCCGATGGATGTATTTCCATACTCCATCCGTTAGGCACTTGGGTGAGCAATTAGGGTCATATTCTCGCATACCGGTTAGCTTCCTCCATACTTCCAATCTCATCTCATCCGTACAAAATGGAATAACACCTCCGGGAGAGAACCATTCTCCATCCATATACTCCTTCTCCTCCTTGAATTCTTTTCCATTAATCTCAAACTCCCACGACACACATTCATTCTCATTATAAAACGGTTCAAAACTTGAGAAGAACTCGGTCACAAGGGTGTGGTGTGTCGGCTTCCCCATCAAATACTCCCACTCGATCAAACCGGCATTGATAAATATATTGTCCACAATCTCATAAATTCCAAGCTCATCATAGTAGGTTTGTGAGGTGCAACGGAACTTACCACTTCCTTCTTGTTCGAGCCAAAGAAGAGTTGAGTAAGCCGTGGTTGTTGAAATGGTTTCCTAAAGCTAAGTTGCTGCCCGGGTTGAAACCGTAAATCTCCTTGCTAGGGTCTTTGTTCTTCCCATGCTAGATCCTTGTCCGCTCGACATTGTTGAGAATTGAGGTTTGAGGGTTTGGTCGAGTGAATCGGTGGCTTAGGGATTTTGGATTTGAGAGTGATGTTGCGGTCGAGTAGGTGGTAAGGAAGGTGGTCGAGTGATGTTTTAGGGTTTTCTAAATTGGACCAATTTCCAATGGGCCAATTAAATTGGTCTAATTAAATTAGAACAATTTCCTATATGACCAAATTTAATTGGTCAGTTGGTCCAACGGTTGGTTCTAAATTTTTTTTTTTTTTTATTTTTTATTTTGTTTTTGGGTGGTGATTCGGTCGAGTAAGATTTTTACTCGATCGAATGAGGGGGGATTAAATTTTAAATGATTTAATTTAAGTTTTTGGTCTCAATTCGGTCGAGTAAGAATCTTACTCGATCGAATGAAATAGGAATTCATTTAAATTGTTAATCTATATTAATTTGGGTGACGTGACTCGGTCGAGTTGGTGGTTTACTCGATCGAGTGAAAGAATTTATCCCCGGAATTTTCCCAAATAATATTCTACCCCACACTTGCATTTTTCCTAATCTAAAGAAACTACTTACTCTAGAAAGCAATAAATGCGGAAAAATAAATACTTACTGGCCTAGATTAACGTCCTGGCAAGGACGTAGCCGTGTCTTCATATAAAGAAACACACTCGAGAAGTCCTTTGCTAGGATCCCTTCTCGAGAGGATATGCTCCACTTCTTAGTTATCCGACCTCATAGAGATCGAGTTGCTCTACTAGATAGCATTGGTCTCCAGCATGATAAATCTTCAGTCTATGTCCATTGACCTTAAATGTGTTTCCTTCCTTGTTGTAAATTCCACGTGTCCGTCGTCAAAAACTTTAGATATCTTGAATGGTCCGGACCACTTGGAACGTAATTTTCCCGGAAATAATCTCAACCTAGTGTTGTAGAGTAGCACTTCGTCTCCTACTTGAATCTCTTCTCAATGATTTTCTTATCGTGCCACTTTTTGTTTTCTCTTTGTAGACTTTCGCGCTTTCATAGGCGTTTAAGCGTATCTCCTCGAGTTCATGTAATTGAAGAATACGGTGTTCCCCTGCAGCTCTAGTATCGAAATTCATCTTCTTGATAGCCCACATGGCTTTGTACTCGATCTCTACCGGCAAGTGACAAGCTTTTCCGAAGATAAGTTTGTATGGAGACATACCAATAGGGGTCTTGTAGGCTGTCCTATAAGCCCATAGTGCGTCATCTAGCTTCGACGCCCATTCCTTCCTTGCACCTGAAATGGTCTTTTCTAAAATAGCTTTGATCTCTCTATTCGAAACTTCTACTTGACCACTGGTTTGGGGATGGTAAGGTGTCGAAATCTTGTGATATACTCCATGTTTTCGAAGCATCTTCTCGAGTTGTTTCTCCTTAAAGTGCGTTCCATTGTCACTAATGATAGTTCGAGGTACACCATATCTAGGGAAAATGATCTTCTTAAATAATTTCTTTACGGACTTGGCATCGCATGTGGGTGTGGCTATGGCTTCTATCCACTTAGACACATAGTCAACCGCTACTAGAATGTACTTGTTTCCGTAAGATGAAGGAAAAGGTCCCATGAAATCAATTCCCCATACATCAAAAATTTCTACTTCGAGTATACCCTTCTGAGGCATCTGATCTCTCCTCGAGATGTTTCCCGATCTTTGGCAAGCGTCGCACGATTGAACATACTTATGAGCATCTTGAAAAATAGTTGGCCAATAGAATCCCGACTGCAATACTCGAGCGGCTGTTTTGGATGTGGATCCGTGTCCTCCCGAGAATGAAGAATGACATTCGCGTAAGATTCTATGTTGATCTTTTTCTGCTACACACGTACGATATATGCCATCGACTCCTAACTTATAAAGATAAGGTTCGTCCCAATAGTATCGAGTAGCGTCTCGGAGAAATTTCTTCTTTTGTGCATACGTGATTCTCTGGTGGTAGCGTTCCACAAACAAGATAGTTCACAAAATCTGCGTACCAAGGGTCTTTGTTTGAGCTGAGTCTATAGATAACAAGTATTCTCCTAGGAATGAATCCTTGATAGGGTCTCCACTTCCTTTATCCTCTAAGGTAGTCTCGAGTCTAGATAAATGGTCGGCTACTACGTTCTCGACTCCTTTCTTGTCTCTGATCTCTATGTCGAACTCTTGCAATAAAAGGATCCATCTAATAAGTCTTGGTTTTGCGTCCTTTTTTCATCAAGTATTTGAGTGCTGCATGATCCGAGTAAACAATGGTCTTTGATCCAACGAGGTATTGTCTGAATTTTTCGAATGCGTAAACTACCGCTAACATCTCCTTCTCGGTTGTGGTGTAGTTTTCTTGGTTGCATCGAGTGCCTTGCTCGTGTATTGAATGACATGAAGACGTTTATCAACTCTCTGTCCGAGGCATGCTCCAATCGCTCCGTCGCTTGCATCGCACATTAGTTCGAACGGTAAATCCCAATTTGGTGCTCGAACGATCGGGCGGTTGTGAGTAACTTCTTTAACGTCTCGAACGCTTCATGACATTTATCATCGAACACGAACTTAACATCGTTAGCGAGAAGGTTTGTGAGTGGTTTTGCTATCTTCGAGAAGTCTTTGATAAATCTTCTGTAGAATCCGGCGTGTCCGAGAAAGCTTCTAATACCTCGTACATCCTTAGGCGGTGGTAGCTTCTCGATCACCTCGATCTTGGCTTTGTCGACTTCTATTCCTCGTTTTGAAACTAGATGTCCGAGCACTATTCCTTCTTGAACCATGAAATGACATTTCTCCCAGTTTAGAACTAGGTCCATCTCAATGCATCGAGCTAGAACTTTGGATAGATTCGATAAACAATCGTCAAACGAGTCCCCGTAAACTGAAAAATCATCCATAAAAACTTCCATAGTCTTCTCGAGGTACTCGGAGAAAATGGACATCATACACCGTTGAAAAGTTCCCGGAGCGTTGCATAACCCAAAAGGCATTCTTCTATACGCGAACGTTCCATATGGACATGTGAACGTGGTCTTCTCTTGATCCTCGGGGTGGATAGGTATTTGGAAAAATCCACTATACCCGTCGAGGAAACAAAAGTACTCGTGCCCGGAAAGTCTCTCCAACATTTGATCCACGAATGGAATAGGGAAATGGTCTTTTTTAGTTGCTTTATTAAGTTTTCTATAATCGACACACATCCTATATCCGGTTACGGTTCTAGTGGGGATTAATTCATCATTTTCGTTTTTAACTACGGTTAATCCTCCTTTCTTTGGAACGACGTGGATTGGGCTAACCCAATCTGAATGGGGATCGAGTATATGATTCCTGCATCTCTAAGTTTTGTTATTTCTTTCAGAACAACTTCACCTAATTTGGGATTTAGTCTCCTAAGAAACTCCCTAGATGGTTTTGCGTCATCGCATAAACGAATCCTATGCATGCATACGTCGGGACTAATTCCTTTTAAATCATCTATAGAGTGTCCTATAGCATCTTTATGTGTACGTAAAACATGCATGAGTTTCATAGTTTCATCTTGATTTAGCAAAGCACTTATAATTACTGGCGAAAATTTTTCTGAAACTAAAAATTCGTACCTTAGATTTGGTGGAAGAGGTTTCAATTCCTGACCAAATTCATTACCTTTGCTCGAGTTGCTCATGATTGTATTTTCCTGCTCGGTTAACTTCTGCTCGGTCAAATTCTGCTCGACCGAAAATGACTCGGTCGAGTACTCGGTTTCATCCATGAGATTCGACATATTTTCATCTTTCTTTCCTTCACTTTCAAGAAATGTTAGCGCGGAAATATCAACTATATCACTATTTGAAATTAGCATCAAACAAATCACAATCCAAAGAACAAGTAGGTGCTTTCATCATTTTAGAAAGATAAAATTTTACCTTGTCCTCACCTAGGTCCAACTCGATTGAACCATCGCCACAATTTATCAATGCCTTGACTGTGTTTAAAAATGGTCTTCCCATAATAACAGGAATTTCGGCATAGGGTTATCATCCATTTCTAACACATAAAAATCCACAGGAACATAGAATTCTCCAATTTTAACAGGCATATCTTCTAACACACCAATTGGTACTCGTTTAGACCTATCAGCTAGTCTAAGAATTAAAGTGGTGCTAGAAAGTTCTCCTATTCCTAATTTTTCATATAAGATAAATGGCATTATGGAAACTCCTGCTCCTAGATCACATAAGGCATCATCAATATCTATATCTCCTACGACGATCGGTATAGTGAATGAACCATAATCTTTTTGTTTCTTAGGCATCTTACGTTGTATTACGGCACTAGAATTAGGTCCTAAGGCAACATGGTCTACATCACATAATTCACGACGATGAGTTATAATATCTTTTAAAATTTAGCATAGGTGGGCATTTGAGAAATTACCTCTGAAAATGGTAGAGTGATGCTAAGCTTTCCGAGAATTTCAGCAAACTTCTTGAATGCGGCTGTTTCTTTTACCTTCTTTTGTCTGTTTGGGAATGGAAGTGGTGGAACGTAAGGTGGTGGTGCTACGTAAGGCGGCTCACTTTCCTTGTCCGTGGCTTCCTCTTCCTGCTCGGGCTGCTGAGTGTTACTCGGTTCATCTTGCTCGGCTGAATTTGTTGTGCTTTCTTTGGTCTTGGTCCTTCAAGCTCCTTACCACTCTTCAAAGTGATAGCGCTTAAGTCGGCTGAGTTTATTTCGGGTTGAGAAGGAAGTTTTCCGGGATTCCTTGAATGCGTTGAAGCGAGTTGCGCAAATGTGTCTCAAGCATCTTCTGTTCGGCTTTTCCTTGTTGGAGTTCCGAAAGATATTCTGAATGTCTTTGCTCTGTTGTGCTTGAGTAGCTATCATTTGAGTCATTAGTTGCGCTAAGGTGGGTTCCTCGGATTTCTTGTCTTCCTTCCTTTGGTTGAAATTCTGATTTGTGCTCGGGCCATAGTTCTGACTCGAGGCTTGGTTGCTCGGGTAGTCTCCTCTAGCTTGGTCTCTGGGTAGTATTGAGACTTACCTGGGTTTTGGTTATTATACCCTTGAGTAGGGTATGGTGGTTTCAAATCGAGTAGAATCTAGTCTGCCTTTGTTGAGGGGGTACGTAGGATCCTTGTCCTCGAGCTATGTAGCTAACGTCTTCTCCTCCTTTAGGTCCGTAACCTTCTTCAGTGTGCTCGCTAACCTCGTAGACGTTTGATTGTGTTTTCTTCTTATCTAAGTTAAGGTTAGAAAGGGTTTGCACTAAAGAGTTAACGGTTTTTGTAAGATTATTAAAGTCGGCTTTCGTGACTGAATTCGTACTCGGCTCAAGTTCCTCCTTCTTTAGATGGTTTCGATCTCCACCCCATTGATGGCTGTTCCATGCGAGTTTCTCTATAACCTTGAATCCTTCGCTCGCGGGTAGTCCCATGATGCTTCCTCCGCTTCCTTGATCCATGCGTAATCGGCTATTCTCGTCCATTCCATCGTAGAACATCGACAACAATTCCCATTTGTTATATCCATGATGAGGACATTCGTTGAAGTCCTTTGAATCGTTCGTACGCTTCATAAAAAGATTCATTGTTGCTTGACAAATTTGTTAATTCTATCCCTAATACGTTTTACCTTTGCAGGGGGAAAGTATTGGTTTACGAAAGCTTGGGCTAAGGCGTCCCATGTCTTGAATGTGTTCGGCTCGTGTCCTTGAAGCCAATCTTTCGCTCCATCGGTTAAAGAAAATGGAAATAGCTTCATGTAAACTATTTCTCTAGGTACTCCTGCAAATTTATACGTACGGCATAATTCAGTAAAATTATTAAGATGAACGTGAGGGTTACCGTATCCGTCGAATGATTCACTCTTGATCATTTGGATGAGTCCTCCTCGAAGTTCAAAGTCATATCCTTCTTCATTGGAATGCGAATGGGAATCATAACTTCCAATGGTTGGAGTTATGTAATACTCGGCTGGTTGCTCGACCTCAGCCCCTGCTCGAGCTGCTCCTTGATTTTCCATATCTGGTCGAGTAAGTTTTCCTGATCGGTCGAGTAAGATTTGTTCTCGGTTTCTTCGGTATTTCCACGAAGTTAAGGTTAAAGGTCTAGAAGATCTCGAAGAGCTAGAACTTGAATTTGTGACGTCCACTTGCACCTTTTTCTTCGCTTTAGAGTTTGATTGCATTCACCTACAAAAAGATGAATTTTAGTAATAGCTAGAAAAATAAGCAAATGAAAGTTTTTATTACTACTAATTTTTATTTATTTTTTATATACGATTTCGAGTACTCGAAATCTAGAACTAAAAATTAAACTAGTGAAAGATTTTAAAAACTAAAACTAAACTAAACACCGTTCCCCGGCAACGGCGCCATTTTGACGTGTGTATTGTGAATAAATATTCCACGCAACTCAAAAGAATTTATAGAACTAGGGGTGACCTAGTGTCGAACCCAAGGGAACAGTGGAGTCAAGTTATATTTCAAACTCGATTACTAGCTTTTAATTCTACACTCATTACTAGCTTTCAATTTAGTTCTTAAGTGTTTTTTTTATTTCAAAGGCAATGTTCAAAAGAGTTTCAAAAGAAAAGGTTGTTATCAAATATTAAAAAAGGTTTTTATCAAATATTAAAAACTATGACAAGGATGAGAATCCTCCTAATACTTATTTTCACTCAAACAAGATATATAAATCCTCACTCTCGAATGTTGATTTATATTATAGTTATGAATTTCCTTCTTGATGACAATTTAATATAGAACGTATAGTTATATGATAATATAAATCCTCACTCCGAATGTTGGATTTATATTATAGAATTTAGACTGAGTAGCATTAGCATACGAATCCTCACTCCGAATGTTGGATTCGCACGTAAACATCTACTCGACTAGCTTCATTCCTCGGTGTTTTCACTAATCTGTCCAAATACGCTTATTAATACATTCATGCACCAAATATACTCGCTGCTCCGCTTTGCTAATATACTCGATCTAATGGTTGTATTGATTCCTAAAATAATCTAAGTTCACCTCCGGTCCTTCCCTAGATATACTACTCCGACCTACACTTCTAGATGTTTTGTCAGGACACCTATTTATGAAGATTAAGCTCGGGTATGATTCAACACACGCAATATCATACAAGAATTGATTCATATAAATTAAATAATCATGTTCTAGTTATTCATAAGCATAGAGATTCATCAAATCCTATCATAAGGAAACTACTCACTCATCTCGAGTGATAATGCAAACATATTCAAACGATTGTAAGTAAAACGATTGTAAATAAAACAAGAGTAAAGTTTAGAAATTCTCAGTGATTGATGATCCACGGTCGAGCTCCAAAGCTGCTGCTATTCTCCTCGTTATCTCGAGTACAAAATCTGGTTGTATAAACTTCAATAATTCAATCGGTATCTTGAGCTCTCTCGGCTTCTTCTTCTTCACTTGGTTTACTCGACTAGATCAATCACTTTATTCAGCCCCCTTAGGTAGCTCGGGCAGCAGCAGCCAACTTTCTTTGAGTGTCTTGTGATGCTTATATAGTGAAGATCAATCAAAGGGGCTCGAGTAAAATGAGAAGTCTTGCTTTAACTCCCTTCATAATTGGCCGAGTAAATGTAGAGTTAAGCTTATCTTCATGCATTTAATCCTCGAGTGGAATGAAAGGTCTTCCTTATCTTCTTGTATTAAATCACTCGAGTTAATGGAGATAATCCACACGAAGGGTCTTGGTCACGTGATAACTTGCTCGAGCAGTGTGCTTACTCGGTCGAGTAACTTGGTCGAGTAACTTGTTTTAGCTCGGATCAGGTACTTTAGTGCACTCGGTCTAAGAATTGCAGAAATGATCCAAATTATGTCTGATTTAGGCCGAATTCACGTGCTTTTCCTCATATTTCCATTTGTGCTCCTTCGTAAGGCTGGAATCGTGCTTTTGACCTGAAACATCAATCAAAGTATCAAAAGTAATATATTTTACATTCAAATCATATGAAATAAGCATAAAAGTAGGGGCTTAAAATAGACATTTCTAACACTGATCAATATTGTTTTATGATTAAGTAACAGACTCATCTACATTCCATTTTCTTGATATTTTGTGAGTTTATATTTGTATCAAAGCCAAGCCATCTCGAGGAACAAGCGCTCAAAGCATACTAGTCTTCCTTCACACGAGAGAAGTTTCTTTGCCCTCCTCTAATGTTTATATTTGATTGCTTAGGGATTAAGTAAATTTTTAAGTGCGGGTGGGTAGTATGCATAAATACATACTTTGATTTTTCACATTTCATCATCATTTTGACCATCTATGAGCATTTACATTTTCTTTATTTATCACTCTCATCCTACATCTTTGAAGAAGACATGAAAACAAGTTTGCTAAGTTTTAAGAATACATTTCTGAAACTAGTTGTGAATATGGATTGTGTTATTTATTCATTGATCATAAGACTTTAAGACGATTGAATTTTCTAGCTATTGCATCTTTCTTATGAATTGACATCTATACTAGCTTGAATCAATTGATATTAATATGCTTTTTCCTTGCAAGATGAATAATGAGAACTAAGTAGCATATACAAAAAATTCATGAAGCGTCATAGAGTTTCTTGCTTGCTCTTAGGTGACTTTAGTTTATATTTCCTAGCTTATGTATTGACCTTGCTTGCCTAAACGCTTCATTCTCGTCAATTAGACATATTGTCAAGTTTTAAGTGTAGGATTAACACCAAAAGCTTACTTAAAAAGAAAAAAAGAAGAAAAAAGGTATGAAATTGTTGGGGTTAGGAAGGTAATTTTCCCTTGAAAGCTAGTACTTGCATGAACTCCAAACAAGAAAAATTATAAAAGTGTCGGGGGTTAGGAAGTTAATGTCCCTAATGAGTACACAAATGAACTAATATTTATGTGCAACTCTCATTCAGTTTTTGTTATTTCTATAGTTGTTTGTGAGTATTTTGATACCTTTTGTGGTTATTTTAGGTTAATTCTATCATTTGAAGTCACGAAATAGCTTTAGAAGATTGCGCGCAAAAGCTTATTTGATTGTGGAAACGTGCAGAAATTTGGCTAAGTAAAGTGACTTAGGCGAGTCAAAAGTGACTCGCCCAACATGTGCACTAACCAAGTGACTCGCCCAAGTCAGAAGAGACTCGGTCAACGTTGAAAGTGACTAGGTCAACGCAGTCAAAGCTCAGATTTTTCCAAGCTATAAATATAAAGCTCACATTCAAAAATCAATATCTTTGGATCATCAAACACTACAAAATAAAGACCAAAGATCAAGAAGAGAAGGAGAAGCTTGGATTATAGATTGAAGATCATCTACATCTAGACTACATCCTAAACTCTACTTTTACTTTCATGTTCATTGTTTACATTTTGAGTGTTACTTGCATGTTCCACACCATGTGTGGGTGATTGTTATGTGATTGGGGATCATATGGATACCCTAGGTTAGGATAGAGTTTTGAACATTCTTTTCATGCATTTTAATGAAGTTTGGTTGATTTTTACTTGTTATAGTTATGTGTACACGATGATGCATGCTAAGTGGACGAAATGCCCAAGTGTGTCATAATAAATGAAACTTCTAGGATTTGATGACGATTGATTCTTATGATGTTTAGTAACTATTTATTGTTGTTTTGAGAGTTAATTGTGTGCGAGAGCGACAATTATTCTTGACGATATGTTAGATTTGTGTTGAGTTCTTAGTGTCACCCAATAGACCGAAAGGTTGAGGTTGAGATGCTTGAATTTCACAAGGTTCAATATATCGAGAGGTTGAGAACCAATACCCACTACTACAGATTATATTTATAACAGCGTTATTTTTTGGCCTTTAACAACGCTTCTTGAAGCGCTGTTGAAACGAGTGCTGTTGTAAATCACGAATATATTATAGTGCTTTTTTAAAAAAAGCGCTGTTGTTTGTAAACACTTTTAACAGCGCTTAAAATAGAAAAAGCTAGGTGAAATTGAATAATTGGAAAATAAAAATAATAAAAATATTTTATATAAAACATAAAAAAAGTGTTATTTTTAACAGCGCCTTTTTATATTTAAGCGCTGTTGTAAGTTAACTACTTTTACAGCATTTTTCTTATTTAAGCGCTGTAAAATCTTAATTATTTGAAAAAATTAAATCGATATTATTAAGAATTTCTTTCTTTTACAGCGTTTATTATAATATTTTCGGGATTAGAAAAAATAGTTTTTGAAATTTAATAATAACTAAAACCGCTTTAAAGGCAATCGATTTTTATTATAAATTCTTTTTATTTTTTATTTAAATCGTAATTTTACAATGAAATTGAAATCGATTTTTTACAAACATTATCAAATAAAAAATTATGGACCAAAACCCTAGCCTTCGTCCTGAATTTGTCGCTGCCCGTCTTGAATTTGACTCAGTGCTCGTCTTGAATTTGTCATAATACCCTCGACACTATCACAAAATTCGACAAATCTGCAAAAAATAACAGTGTTAATATCATGGGGTTAATATAAAACGAAGGAAAACATAAAAGCTTAACGAAAAATTTCAATATAAAACACTAAAGCTGAACAAAAAAAAGGTGTTTATCCTTACTGGAATCGGTGAAGAACTAAAATAATTTGACACAAAAATTTCAATGTAAAGTTTGATATATATAGAAAGATTGTAGCGGGAAGTTTGGGCGCGTAATTAAAAATTCTGAAATTTTAAATATGGAATGTGGACCGTTAGATTATTTTAAGCAACGATTGGGATAAAAATCTGCGCAAAACTGAGTCGACCAATCAGGTCATTTCTTTCTTTAACAGCGCTTAAAAATATATAAACGCTGTTAAAGAGTATTTTTTAAAAGAAAATCGAATAAAAAAACTTTCAACAGCGCTTACCATTTTTTCGTATACTATTTACAACAACGCTTAAACATGATAAGCGCTGTTATAAACCGTTGATATTTGTTTTGTTTTTTCTTCAAAATTTATTAATTATTAAAAAAAATTAGTTGAAATATTGATTTATGAAGCTAATAACTCATTTACTTCAAAAATATATATTTACTTGCGTTTTGTTGTGTTTTGATTAATGAAAAGTATAGTTGATCAAAAATGTACATTGTTCAACCTATTGCTTAGTAAAGAGACACAGTACAAATTTTTAAATGACAACGATTTCAAATGCTTATATGTGTTCTCATGATATTTTAATAAATTGAATGTTACTTATTGAGTTTTTCAATTCTTAACTTAACAACACCTTTGAAATATATAACCTGATTTTTAAAAAAATACTAAAATGTTGTCTTTTACAGTGCTTTTTACAAGAAATAAGCGCTGTAATATATGCATTTTTTATTTAAAATTATTAATTATAATTTTACAGTATTTATTTGAATTTAAACGCTCTAAAAAGTAATTATTTTATTATTAATTTTAAAATATATTACAGCGTTTATTTATTTAAACACTGTCATAGTTAGGGTTTGGATTTAGGGGTTAGGGTTCGGGGTTCAGGTTTTAGAACCCTAATTACGATAGCGCTTTTTTAACATTAAACGCTGTTAAAAGTTATTATTTTATTATTAATTTTAATATATATTACAGCATTTATTTATTTAAACGCTGTTATTATTATGGTTTGAATTAATAGTTAGGGTTCGGGGTTCAAGGTTTAGAACCCTAATTATGACAGCGCTTTTTTAAATTAAACGCTGTTATAAATCAGTTTATTATTTGACAAAATATTAGTCATAATATATACACCTCCAAGCAGAATAGTTGCCAACATCACTTGGACATCCTCCCAAGCATACATGCCATCATCCCTCCCAAGCATACATGCCATCCCTCCCAATTTACATGTCATCCCTCCCAGCATACATGCCATCATCCCTCCCAAGCTACATGCCATCCCTCCCAATTTACAATGTCATCCCTCCCAAGCATACATGCATCATCCCTCCCAAGCATACATGCCATCCTTCCCAATTTACATGCCACCCCTCCCAAGCATACATGCCATCCCTCTCAAGCATACATGCCATCAAATAAAAATTACCATATCCAACTAAACTTCAAAATGGACTGTCTAACAATAATAACTAAGTTTCCTAATATAGGGAAACAACAAAACCCTAAAACAAAAATAATAAAATATTCGAAAATAATGGAAAAATACTTAAAATTCGAAATAAAATAGTAAACGATCGAATTTGCCCAAAAAACACCATACCACACGAGCGAAGCTGGTGATTCCTGACGGGATCGTCGTTCTCTTCGAAACGAGGTATTATGGGGCCCAATTCTGACACCGGGAGCTCAAAAACTGCTACAATGCATGTTCCAAAAACGCTTTAATAAGTAAAAATCAGAGCATTATTATTTTTAGGGTCTTTCAAAAAATTTAAATAAAATTCTGCAGTACCAGGCTTTCATTATTTTTAGACAGCGCTTATAATAAAAGCGATGTCGTATAGTAATAACAGCGCTTTGCATATATGCGCTGTCTAAAAAATAATGATTCAACAGCGCTTATACCTTGAAACGCTGTTAAAAGTAGAACTTTAGACAGCGCTTATATTAATAAGCCCTATAGTAAACTTTTAACAGCGCTTTCTCATAAAATGCTGTGTTTATTTACCTTACAACAATGCTTATTAATATAAGCGCTGTTAAAAGGTTTTTTTTACAGCGCTTATTTACAAGCGCTGTTAAATAACTATTCTATACTAGTGACCTTTTAGCGCATAAATCATATTCCAAGGAAGGAATGCGAGTTGAACTCTAAATATGATACGCAACCTTAAGAAAACCAACCAAATATAATTTGTGCATGTGAAATTGAATGTTTGGTTCTCCTATGTCCTAGGGGTGAAGTAAAATCCTTAATCACACCTTTAATTTTCTTGTTAAAAATCAATCATCAATATACAAATCCCCCTAATCTTTTTATGTTAAGTAAATTTAGGTAACTCTTAGCTAGATAACTACCACCTCTTCCTTTGGGTTCGACCCTAGGTCACCTAGGTTATAAATATTATTTGACTTGCGTGACAAGGATTAGTGTTCCACAAATACGCCCTAAAATCGCGCGTCAGTCCTCTCGAAATTAATTGCACAAATGCAAAAGGGTGTTTTTGAAAAGTAAAAGAGAAGCTAGAATAAAACTCCACATTGATTCTTGATTCTATGCCATATGTTATATGCATGTTGAGAGCATGTTTGCAAGGTTAGTTTATGCACTTTGCTTGTTTAAATAGCCTAAGGGATGACCCTTGCATTTTATGTGTGTGAGCAAGTATGAGTTCATTGTATGTTTCACCATTTTTGATTGTTTAAACTCCTCTTCGCTTATGGATTATATATGACATTTAGCCTAATGCTTGAGAATGAGTTTTAGATCATGAGCTTATGGACTTGCCCTTGCAAGCATATGTGATTGATTAAACAATCCATTATGTGCGATAAACCTCTCTTTATGATTTATGCATTGAAATATAGTGAAATGTTGAACTTGATGAATGTTGGTGACGATGTCAGGGCTTTGAACGTTTGCTTGTGAAGAATGACATGATTCTTGAAATATGGTGTGACGGGAGTGAATGGCATGATAGCATATCTTTTTGAGCTTTAATTGATTGATCTTTTGCTTAGCAAATGCTTAATTGAATGAATTGTTAAAATGGATTATTGTGAACGGGATTTGTATACTCTATCTTGAAAAACTCTCACGAGACTATGACTCATCCACTAGGATAGCCTATGGGTTTAAAGGCTTGATGCATAAGTTAAATGCATTCGTGATGCCTATGAAAGTGAGTTAGGAGTAGTGTTAACTTGTATTTTATTTCTTAGGACTTTGAGTTAGAATGCTAGGACGATTGTTGCGTGATCTTCACATGCATCTTTATGAATTGCATGTTCATTGATATATCCATACATTTTAAGCATTCATACTACATCCTATATATGTTTACTTGTTCGGGCCGAACAAGGATTTAGTGTGGGGTATTTTATAAGTGTGCATATATACAAATATTTGTACACTTCTTGCATTTGATTCTTTTTGTTTTCGATTGTTTTGTGAAAGAATTGATATTTCTCATGCTTATTTCAAGATATTTGCAAGAAGTACAAACTTAGAGCCATTATGTGCAAAAGAGGGCAAATTGGAGCAAAAATGCACAAAAAGGAGTCAAAGTGAGGTCTACTCGCCCAGTAGGTAGAGGACCCCATAAACTTTTGACCCTCAAAACACTTCTACTCAGCCAGGAGGATGGACTACTCGTCCGAGTACCTTCTCTAATAACCTGTTGGATTGAATTGTAAAAAGTTGAAAAGCTAATGCAGGCGATGAATTCTGTTGTTTCGAAGTGTGGTGATTTAGATGAAATTCAGTAAGTTTGACAAAACCAAGAGTCACGCATATAGAAAGATTGGGACACGTGTACGGAGACCGGTCATTCAATACACACACTGGTGGTTGATGCACCTAGCTTTACTCGATAGTTATATAATGTTGAAAACAAAATTACCTTGAAAAAGCGAGACACAATGCTCAGGGCCGGAAGACAAATAATGGTTTACAGGGACAAACATTGACTTAAAGGTTCTTTAAAGACTGACCATGCATAAAGGAAGCGGTGTGTCCTTTGAAAGGATATCATGGTGGTCATTTTCTCCTATTTTAATATTTAATTTTGTATTTTAAACATCAAGTAGGGATATTGGATATCATTCTTTTGCTTGAAACACTAAGGCTTGTCCACCATCTCGACAAACTTGCACACTTAGTTGAATACCCATTTCCTCTTGTCTAGTAAGGATATTCAAAGTAAGCTGTTCCATGAAGGAGATTTCAAACCCCAAGAGGAAATGTACACGTATGTTATCTGACCGAACTCTAGTTTAACCATTAAGGGATGTAATCGTACTTAAAGGTTCAAGAAAGAGCCACGGAAGGACCTTCCATGATCAGAAGAGAGACATGTCTTGTATTGTGTAATGGGTATGTATATGAAGAAAAATGATCTACTATAAGTGCATACTAGGGCTAGGGTATTGGCATGTTAATAGTTATGACCAACTTCCTCTCACGACTTTAGGTAGAGTTGTTGAGAAGCAATATGTCTCATCAGTACTAGTTTTTTTCATATGAGCCAACCATTCATGTCTCCTAGTAAGCCATGTCAATTTGACAACCTTTATCCTCCAAATGGTCTTCTTCATCCACACGTATCTAAGTTGTATTCTCATTGATGAGGTGTAGCTGTCGATTAAAGATGAGTAACCTTGCACTTTATAGATTTTTCATCAAATAACCCAGCGACACCCAAGAACATTATTCTGGTATGATTGATCCCATGAATAATATGATTTGAAACCCTTGTAATGCAACTGAAATGATGTCTTTGAAAAGCACAGATGCACTATGTAATTTGTATTGAGCACTGATGATAATCTAATATTATCTTCTAATTTTTGTGTTTGAATGCTTTGTGAGCTGACACAACCAATCGTCTAAACAAAAGTTTGGACAAGTGATTGCGTAGATAAAGCATTCATTAAGTATACAATTTTATAGTGATTAGATTCTTGTGTGCACTAGGTTAGTGTGTGCTCAAGGACCTGGGGGATTCCCATTGTTTTTAAATAGATAAAGTGAAACCGAAAGAGGTGGAAATCAAAAAACAACCAAACAGGAGAAACAAAAGGTCTCTCAGTTTTAACTATTTTCACATTAAAAAGACAACACTGAGGCTCTAGCTTGTCGTTGGAGACATTTTCACATTTGTATATAACCTGTTTTTTTCTTGATGAGGTATGTAACCTGTTAGTGTCAATGTTCCTAAATGATCTTGTGGTCAAATAGTAATTTTGACTACCCTTTATAATGTTCATACTCACCAAATTTATTTTGAATAAAATGATACATTCCATATCATGTGGAACATGCTAAGTCTTATTCTTCAGAGTGAAGTTTACATATTTGGCTTTGTATGCTTTTGAGTTTGGCTTCTTACAAACTTAGGCAGAAAGTCTTTGCATGCCTGTTAGGGCATATTATTGAACCATTGTGACCCAGACAGAGTTGTATTACGTTGTTGTACTGCTTCAGGGTACTTTTTAGTTTTTTACTACTACAAGCTACCCATATCTTCTTTCTATTCCACAATAAGTTTAAGAGTCCAATAGGAAACAAACCCATCATCCATGTGCCTTCTTTATCAACCCTACTTTGTAGGTCTATAACTTATAGGGTTGAGTAGTTGACCCGCATGTGCATTATTAGTCCAACTCAACCTTGACATTTTGGGACAACTAAATAAGTGTAAGTATAAAATTTCATTCGTATATATCAAGAATCCGACTCGCAAATTTGAATTAAGTACATACAAATTGCTTAATATTCAAACGCTTCCTCACAACACTACATAATATAAGTTAAAGTTGATTTTTCGAAGAAAAAGTTTAGTCTTCTTTTGAACTAAATAAACAGCACAACTGCCACACTAACATGTAAATAGTGTATGAATGAAAGTTCATAGAATTTTCCTTTTATATATAACTTGTAGTGCCATATGACTAAGCCACACATATAAATCGATCTCCTCTCTAACAAGGGTTTTGGTAGGTATTGCCATCTCAATCCTCAAACACTTTCTCACTTTCTTTCTTTAGTTCTTACTAAATCAGGTTGTATTGTTACAAGCTAACTAGGAGCAGGACTATGCGGGATCAGAGACAAGTGACAGTAACAAAAGATGAATATAAGAGATCTTCATCTTCAAGTACGGGAAGGATGATGACAACTACTTCATCCGTAGTTCGGTATTGGGAGTGCCAAAAAAACCATGCCGCTAATGCTGGCAGGTATGCGGTAGATGGGTGCAGAGAGTTCATGGCAAGGGGTCGAGAGGGTACAAGTGAAGCGCTTAGTTGCGACGCTTGTGGCTGTCACCGGAACTTCCACAGAAAAGAGGTTGAAACTGAGGTTGTCTGTGAGTGTTCTCCACCTCATTCCAGCACTACTAATGTATGAAAGTTCTCAGTATCACTCTCTATATTAATCCATTTAAAGTACTCATTTACACAATACGAATAGAAAAGGGAAGTTAAATTAAGATACAAACCTTAGTTATTTCATTATCATCAATATGATTGCTTTGACTATGTACAAACTATGTATTATTGAATATGATTTGGAATCTGGAAGAGATCATTATAAATTTCTTATCGTTTTCTACATTTTTCTAAGTGACCCTACCAATGCAATTTTAGATTGGCGTCATGATAGGAAATAGTTTTGGATCTTGATTCCCACAAATCTTTTCAGGTTTTGTTTTTCGATTGTGTTATGAAAAAGTTGCCCATGAAGTTAGCTTTTTTTACTTTTGGAGTCGTTGAGATTGCTTTAAATGTGTTAAAGACTATGTGCCATTTTTGCAGTGCATCATATATTTTTCCAAAGTTTCATCGATCAACATCACACACACAGCATTCTATGTAGAACGTCATGCATTTTAACCGTTATGCAAATAGAAATAATTTATTGTCGCATCACTAAAGTTGCAAAAGGCCAGTGTAATAAAAATATCATGTTGTGCAAGTCTATTGCAAAAAAGAAAAAGAATTTTTTCATTATGTGGCATACGTGAGAAAATTTAATGTTAGAGTAAATATTATTTGATTGTTGCAAATAATATATTATGCTACTTTGCTAAACAGTACCACGTTTGTGATTTTTTCGCTTAAACCTCATCTCAAAGTCACGCTCGGACTGTGTTCCCTCTATTGCAGTGCGTTTGTCACAAATCCAACATCTCAGTTTATTAAAAACCAACTTTAATCTCAACCATCAAATTATCAAAATCAACTATTAAGATTAAGTCCTTCGGGAAAAGCTTAACATCTCTCTCGAAGTTAACTCATAATTTTTATATATAATTTTTTATAGGATTTTTTGCCAGAAAACCACCCCTTCAATACCTAATTTTTGACAAAACCACCCTCTCAAAAAAATTTGATTTAACCACCCCTTAATTTGAAAACTATTAAATTTGGCACCCGATCGGCGACTTATTCCGGTAAAAGTTCTCGTTGACTTCTTTGACTCACAGTTAAATAATAACTTTGTCATTAATAAACCTAATTAAATTATTATTAGACTAATTAATCTTAACATGGATTGATTTGATAATGTTTAACAATGACAAAGTTATTATTTAATAGTGAATCAACAAAGTCAACGGGAAGTTTTACCGAAATAAGTCGCCGGAACAGTAATCGGGTGTCAAATTTAATAGTTTTTCAAATTAGTGGGTGATTAACTTAATTTTTTTTTGAGATGATGGTTTTGTCAGAAATTAAGTATTAACGTGGTGGTTTTCGACAAAAAACATTTTTTATAAGCTACCAAGCGATAAGTAAAGTTGAATCTAAGAGAGGGCAAACAGGTATAGAGTATATATTCTACTAAATTCCAAGGGGGTGGTTGGATTAAATTTTTGTTTAGCTAAACAAATAAATAGAGATGAATAAAATATCAACTAGTAATTGTGTGCACACTACCCGTGCTTTTATATCTATTTTATCATAATTTGTTTAAATTGTGTGCATAATTTGTTTAAATTGACCAAACACGACATCAATTAATCATTAATAAAATCAGGTATATAGTACTTGTGAAATATAATAGCTTCCTTGTATTTAGAGTTATGAATAATCGAATGTGTTTGTCGCTCTTGCGTACAATATACCCAAGCTCAATATCTTCTAAACATCTTACTGTTCAATCGTCATTTAATCCTAGGGCTTCACTTATGCGTACATATCTAGAGTATTTCGACGAACAATTAAACATGCATATAATAAAAATAAAATATAGAATTTGTGAAACATAAACTAAACTTTCAGAAATATGATATAAACGTTGTATCCTCCCAAAAGAAACTACTCACTAATGGTGAGAATAACAATGTACTTTAAATAGTTGAAGATGAATGTATTAGCTTTCGAAAAAGTTATCATACGTTTCAAAAAAAATATGTGATGTATTTTATGAGCTTCCAAAGGTGTTAAGGTCTGGCTTCCTTCATATGTTGTCACTTGTTCAATTTTGCTCCCCCCGAACAAGTATATAAATAAGTCAAGATAACGGATATGTTGGTGAATAGCATATGGAAATATCAAAATATGTAGCAGATCATTCTGACACTAAATATTGCTACTGCTATTTTGATACAACTTAGAAACAAAGAAAATAAAAGCTAATTTCGTAAGAATCATATATGCATTTAGCTTATACATCAAGTCATTAAACCTATGGATTTCCTAGCTGAGAAGTTATAGTCTTGTGAGAGTTTTCAGAAAAGAAATACTCACAATTTCCTTTTGCCTTCATCCATATAAGTTCAAAAATTCATACTTAATTTGCTAAGCAAGTAGTGCATTTTAAAGCACATAAAATCAGAATTTGCGTAGCAATCACTTCACACAATCTCTAGGAATTAATTAATCTAACAACAAAAATTCACATGGTCAAAATCAAGACAAACATTCATCAAATTTAATCCCTATCTCAATTTTCTGTACAAGTAGTACGAAGAAAAACGTTGTTTATGCCAGGAACTTGGTCATGTTATCCACCTATGATTGCTAAGGGCAAGTTCATAACCTTATGACCGCAAACTCATTCTCAAGATTTAGACCACACATCGTAAACCGTAAGAGAAGAGAGGAGTTTTGGCTCTTAAATATTTTGCAACATACCAACACAAGTCTCGATGTGTAAGTACTAAGTACGAGGGTCATATCTCTCATCTGTTACCTTAAAGGCGTAATGGAAATGTCCGACTTACGCACATGCGAAGGAAAAAACGAAAAAGCATAAAGTCAAGAGTTAAGTGTACATGTTCTATTTATCTTTTAATATTTGTTTTTGTTTCCTACAAATTCATTCAAGGCAGAAATTACCTTCCTAACCCACGACATTCATAAGAACTTTTTCTTTATTTTTGATTTTTTTGAATATATATCTTTTTTCTTTTAGCGAGAACGCTTTAATCCCACACTTAGCACCTGACAAAATGCCTACACGAAATGCAATGCAGTATACGATGTGAGTAAGACAATTACAAAAGCCAAACACGAAGGATGAGATCACCTAAAAGCATACGAGAGATAGTGTCAGGTGTTTCAATGAAAGCTATTCATTTGTGTGCTAATTTGACTTCATTTTTCATGCACGGAAACAGCATAAGAATAAATCGAATTAAGCTAGTCAAGATGTCAAAATATGTGAACGCAACAATCGAAAGAATGTCACTCAACCTTAAGAAGCAATTCATGAAATCAAATCACAATTCATACCAATAAAATTTTAAAATATATAACTTAATTTTCTTAGCATGAATTTTAGCAAATATTACATGTGTGATCAACTCTAAATACTACGATGAATACAAACATGCGAGTATAATGCACCAAAAAAATCTTGTAGTCTAGAATCAACAAGCTAAACAATAATAAGCACAAGCGCAATCCACGCCACACTTAAAATATGTTTATTCCCTAAGCAATATAAAATAAATAAAAAAGAGAAAGTGTGCTTCCTTTTGGTGCTTGTTGAGGTTCTTCTAGGCATTTTTTGCTAATAAGGGTAATGACTTTAGATAATTCAATGTTTTATTCCTCCGGTTGTGATGGAATCTCCATTTAAAAATTAGATGAAATTTCTTATTGCAAAATTGTTGCTCGAGCATCATTATATGCTCTTCGAGTTCATCCAATCTTTTTTCAAATATTTGTTCCATCTTTTCTAGCATTAGTTTATTTTCTTTTGGAATTGAGCTTGGAAGGGCGCCATTTGTGCCTCTAATGCAAGAAGAGATGTTTTCCATTTTGAACTTGTTGTGGCTCATCCTCATTGACGCGCGGGTTTAGGGAGTATTCGTGGAACATTAATCCTAATCACGCAAGTCAAACAAAATTTATAATCTAGGTGACCTAGAGTCGAACCCAAAGGAAGAGGTGGTAGTTATCTAGCTAAGAATTACCTAAATGTACTTAACATAAAAAAGGTTTGGAGGATTGTTAATTGAGATTGGTTTTTAAATAAGGAAATTAAAGGTGTGATTAAGGATTCTACTTCACCCCTGGACTTACGAGAATCAAACATTCAATTTCACATGCACAAATTACATTTGGTTAGTTCTCTTAAGGTTACGCATCAAATTCCAAGTTCAACTCTCGTTCCTTCCTTGGAATGTGATTGACGCGCTATAAGGTATTGGTTCTCAACACATCGGTCTATTGAACCATGTGGAATTCAAGCATCTCGACCTCAACCTTTCGGTCTATTGGGCGACACTAAGAACTCAACACAAACCTAACTTATCATCAAGAGTAATTGTCGCTCTCGCGCACAATTAACTCTCAAAACAATAATGAAATAGTTACGAAACATCCTAAGAATCAATCGTCATCAAATCCTAGAAGTTTCATTCATTTAGATACACTTAGGCATTTCGTCAAACACTTAGCATGCATCTTAGTGAACATGTAACTATAACAATTAAGAAAACAATCAAACTTCATTCAAATGCATGGAAAGAATGTTCAAAACTCTATCCTAACCTAGGGGATCCATGTGATCCCCAATCACAAAGTCAACTACTCACACATGGTGAGAAACATACAAATAACAATGAAAATGTAAACAATGGACATGAAAGTAAAAGTAGAGTTTAGGATGTAGTCTAGATGTGGATGATCTTCAATCTTCAATCCATAGCTTCCTCTCCTTCTACTTGATCTTTGGTCTTTATTTTGTGTTTTGATGATTTGCCAAAGATCCTGATTTTTGAATGTGAGATTTATATTTATAGCTTTGAAAAATCTGGGTTTAACCGTGTTGACAGAGTCAAAGTTGACTTGAGTTGACTTTTGGTTGGCTTGACCAAAATTCATTACTTTTTCAACGGTTCTCTACACATTTGCGTTCATTTTTCCAAAGCTATTCCATGAATCCAAAAATGTAAATAACCTGAAAATCACACGAAAAGTATCAAATTCTCACAAACAACTATAGGACTAACAAAAACTAAATGGGAATTGCGCATAAATATTAGTACATTTATGTTCTCATCACTCATACCCTTGGTTTGGCTCTTGGAATTCTCGCCTTATATACTCTTCATTTAGTTGCAAGGCGGATAGGTGGGTGACTTCCATCCCTCATATTCTTGCAGATTCCATTCCGCGAAGAGTGGATTTTCATGGAACATTCTGTGGGATTCGATGTTCCTAAATGTTTGGAAATTGGTTGGAGGAACAAATGTCTCCTCTTCTTCATATCCTATGAATTCCATTTCTTCACGATAGTCTTCATAAACATCTCTTCGGTTGCATGGACAAGAGACTTCATCATGGTTCAAGCTCCAACAAATTCTACAATCTCTCTGTCCATCCCACATGATATATAAAAATTTGTTGGTGTAAAGCAAATGAAAGTGGTTGAGGGGGAAGGTTGACGATTGAAGTATAATGTTAATCTTGCGCTTTCCTTGCCTTAGGTCTTGCCGACTTTCAATTCACCCGTCAATCAATCAAAAGAAAGAAAGCTTAGTAGATGAAGAATATCATAAAGCAAGCAAGTGATAACACTCAAACACGCAATTACAACTACTATAAGAAAAACTAAGTGAATTATGCAAACAAAAGTAAAACTAAACTAGCTAACTATACTAAGAACTCTTCTCTGGCAGCGGCACCATTTTTACGCGCGAGTTTTAGGGCGTATTGGTGGAACACTAATTCTAATCATGCAAATCAAACAATATTTATAACCGAGGTGACCTAGAATCAAACCTAAAGGAAGGGGTGGTAGATAACTAGTTAAGATTCACCTAAATTTACTTAACATAAAAGTGTGTGTAAGGATTCTACTTCACCCCTAAGACTTAAGAGAATCAAACATTCAATTTCACATGCACAAATTACATTTGGTTAGTTTTCTTAAGGTAACGGATCAAATTTAAAGTTCAACCCTCGTTCCATCCTTGGAATGTGATTAACGCACTTAAAGTTATTAGTTTTCAACCTCTTGATGAACCTTGTGGAATTCAAGCATCTATCGTCAAGAGTAATTGTCCTTAGGTGACACTTAGAACTCAACACAAACCTCACCTATCGCCAAGAGTAATTGTCACTCTCGCGCACAATTAGCTTTCAAAACAATAATGAAATAGTCACTAAACCTCCTAAGAATCAATCGTTATCGAATCCTAGAAGTTTCATTCATTTAGACACATTTAGGCATTTTGTCAAACACTTAGCATGCATCTTAGTGAACATGTAACTATGAAATTAGGAGAACAATCAAACTTCATTCAAATGCATGGAAAGAATGAATAACTCAATCCTAGTCTAGGGGATCCGTATGATCCCCAATCACAATTCAACTACTCACACATGGTGAGAAGTATACAAATGAAAGTAAAATTGACTTTCAATGTTCAATCCAATCTTCCTTCCCCCAAAATTGAAGATTGAAGATCAAGTTAAAATGTAAACAATACACATGAAAGTAAAAGTAGCGTTTAGGATGTAGTCTAGATGTAAATGATCTTCAATCTTCAATCCAAGCTTCCTCTATTTTAACTTGATCTTTGGTCTTTATTTTGTGTTTTGATGATTTACAAAGATGATCATTTTTTAATATGATTTTTGTATTTATAGCTTGAAAATCTGGCTTTGACAGTGTTGACTGAGTCAAAATTGACTTGGGTTGACCTTGTATTAACCGAGTCAAAGGTAACTTGGGTTGAATTAGCCCTGACTTGATCAATTTTTCATTACTTTTCATTACTTTTTCAATGGTCGACTAGACTTTTACGCACATTCTTCCAAAGCTAGTCCGTGAATTCAAAAGATGTAATTTACCTTAACATTTCACAGAAAGTATTAAAATACTCACAAACAACTGTAAAACCAACAAGAACTAGATGAGGATTGTGCACAAATATACTACTATTTGTGCGCTCATCATATAGTTGAAGTCAGTTACAGACATCGAAATGGAAATGAGGTGCAAACTGCATATTTCCATCTTTAATTACTAATAAGAAATATTAAAAAAATTGATTACAAATATATATCATATATTGAAGATATATGCCGATATATTTCCTTTTAAGATAAAAAAAAGGGTTAATTACAGAAAACCACCCCTATAATAGGGGTAATTACAGAAAACCACCCGTATAATGACTATTTGCAGAAAACCACCCTTATAACGTGCTCCGTTAGCACTTTACCACCATTTGACTTTACCGTTAAAAAAAAATTAAAAAAAATAAAAAAAATAAAAAAAATTAAAAAAAATTAAAAAATTAAAAAAAATTAAAAAAAATAAAAAAAATTAGAAAATTAGAAAAATTACAAAAAATTACAAAAAATTACAAAAAATTACAAAAAATTAAAAAAATTAAAAAAATTAAAAAAAATTAAAAAAATTAAAAAAATTTAAAACAATTTAAAAAAATTTAAAAAATTTAAAAAATTAAAAAAAATTAAAAAATGTAATATATTTCATGAAATGTAATTTGTTGTTGTGCGAATCAAAATATTTGTAGATCAATCTAAAATAAAATTTATATAATACAACTTGATGAAGATGATAGCGGTGAGATAGGCAGAGGCCAAAGGTATGGAATTTCCTGCAGCTTTCTCTATTTTGAGACAGAAGTTATCTTTAGTCTCACAGAAGGCTTTTACTCATACGAAATTAGTACAATTAGATATTCGTTTGTCTATTATTTTTTATTTATTTCATGTACTCATATGTAATAATATTATATACTCTATTGACTTTTAATTTTAATCCCTAAACCCTAAAATTATATACTCTATATACTCTATTTTGATTTGAGAAATAACACATTAGTTACATCATTTCATGAACTAATTTTTTTTAATTTTTTAATTTTTTTTAATTTTTTTAATTTTTTTTAATTTTTTTAATTTTTTTTATTTTTTTAATTTTTTTACTTTTTTTTAATTTTTTTATTTTTTTTAAATTTTTTTAATTTTTTTTAATTTTTTTAATTTTTTAATTTTTTTAATTTTTTTTAATTTTTTTTAATTTTTTTTAATTTTTTTTAATTTTTTTTAATTTTTTTTAATTTTTTTTAACGATTCATGTAACGGAATAGTGACGAGGTGGTGAAATGCTAACGGAGCACGTTATAAGGGTGGTTTTCTGCAAATAGTCATTATACGGGTGGTTTTCTGTAATTACCCCTATTATAGGGGTGGTTTTCTGTAATTAACCCTAAAAAAAATACATTAGCACCCGACCATGAACTAAGTTTATTAACATACTTGCTACCCAAGCAATTAAACGAGTCAGAGGAGAAGAGCGCGCACTATGCATATCTGACATTGTGATTGCGCTAGGCATATCACCAAGATAATGCCCTTCTGAGAGAGGTCAAAATTAATATGAGAACAATCCTTATTTATCACGGTTGAAGTTTTGACAGCGCAACAAGTCGAAGTGCGCTTTAGGCATACCGACAACGTTGATACCCTTCAACACAAGTTTCTTTGCAAAGAACAATTTAAGACTGACATTCAAATAGGAGCAATGATAGACAAGTAAGAGAATGTGTCTTTACTTAGAGGTTGTATAGGTTTTATTTTTTGAGTTGTAGTATAGGTCGTTAGGAGTGGCACTTGAAATATTGTACTTGTTAGACTCGGGAGAGAGTCGTCACATTAAAAAAGTTTGGTTGCTAGAGTGGATTAACAAATTGGTAGTGTGATTTGTTACTTTACATATTCTCATGAAGAATATTTGTTGATTAACCATTGACTAAAAGATAGAATTTCACATCTTACAGTCGATATTTAAATTGCGTTAGTATTAGTTTTTTCAAATAGATAACTAGTTAATTATCACCTAAATTTACGTAACATAAAAGGGTTTAGGGATTTGTGGTTGCTTGTTTAGTTTTAACAATGAAATAAAAATGTGAGTAACGATTCTACTTAACCCCTTGGAATTAGGAGAATCGGACATTCAATTTTACATGCACTAAACACATTTGGTTACTTCTCTTAGGGTTACGCATCAAATTTCAAGTTCAACTCTCATATCTTACTTAGAACGTGTGACTGATGCGCTTAAAGGTATTAGTTTTTAACCTCTCGGTCTATTGAATCTTGTGGAATTCAAGCATCTCAACCTCTCGGTCTATTAGGTGACACTTAGTACTCAATGTAAACCTCACCTATCGTCAAGAGTAACTGTCGTTCTCGAGCTAATTAACTCCTAAAACAAGAATGAAATAGTTACTAAACAATGACGCGCGGTTTTAGGGCGTATTCGTGGAACACTAATCCTAATCACGCAAGTCAAACAAAATTTATAATCTAGGTGACCTAGAGTCGAACCCAAAGGAAGAGGTGGTAGTTATCTAGCTAAGAATTACCTAAATTTACTTAACATAAGAAGGTTTGGGGAGATTGTTAATTGATGATTGATTTTAACAAGAAAATAAAGATGTGATTGAGGATTCTACTTCACCCCTAGGACTTAGGAGAATCAAACATTCAATTTCACATGCACAAATTACATTTGGTTAGTTCTCTTAAGTTTACGCATCAAATTCCAAGTTCAACTCTCGTTCCTTCCTTGGAATGTGATTGACGCGCTATAAGGTATTGGTTCTCAACCCATCGGTCTATTAAACCATGTGGAATTCAAGCATCTCAACCTCAACCTTTCGGTCTATTGGGCGACACTAAGAACTCAACACAAACCTAACCTATCGTCAAGAGTAATCGTCGCTCTCGCGCACAATTAATTCTCAAAACAACAATGAAATAGTTACTATACATCCTAATAATCAATCGTCATCAAATCCTAGAAGTTTCATTCATTTAGATACACTTAGGCATTTCGTCAAACACTTAGCATGAATCTTAGTGAACATGTAACTATAACAATTAAGAAAATAATCAAACTTCATTCAAATGCATGGAAAGAATGTTCAAAACTCTATCCTAACCTAGGGGATCCATGTGATCCCCAATCACAAGTAAACTACTCACACATGGTGAGAAACATACAAATAACAATGAAAATGTAAACAATGGACATGAAAGTAAAAGTAGAGTTTAGGATGTAGTCTAGCTAGATGTGGATGATCTTCAATCTTCAATCCATAGCTTCCTCTCCTTCTACTTGATCTTTGGTCTTTATTTTGTGTTTTGATGATTTGCCAAAGATGATCATTTTGGATGTGAGATTTGTATTTATAGCTTGGAAAAATCTGAGGTTTGACCGTGTTGACCGAGTCAAAGTTGACCTTTGTTGACTTGAGTTGACCTTTGGTTGACTTGAATTGACCTTCGGTTGACTTGAGTTGACCTTCGGTTGACTTGACCAATTTTCATTACTTTTTCAACGGTTCACTGGACATTTGCGCTCATTCTTCCAAAACTATTCCGTGAAGCCAAAAGATGTAAATAACCTGAAAATCACACGAAAAATATCAAAATTCTCACAAACAACTATAGAACTAACAAAACCTAAATGGGAATTGCGCATAAATATTAGTACATTTATGTACTCATCAAACATCCTAAGAATTAATCTTCATCAAATCCTAGAAGTTTCATTCATTCATTCATTTAGATACACTTAGACTATGGGTGTCCATTGAGCCCGAAAGCCCTAAAAAAGCCCTACGGCCTGGCACGGTCCAAGCCCGGCCCGAACCCAATGTCGATAAAAGCCGGAGCCCGAGAGCCTTGGGCCAGGCTAGGGCTTGAATTCCGAAGCCCGATACTAGGCCCGAAAAAGCCCAACCAAAACAATTAATTTTAAAATAAATATGTTATCTTTAAATTTGTAATATACAACACTTATATCATTAATATAACATTACGATAACATACAATAATACACAAACATTTAAAATCTACTCTCAAACACATATATATTTGTTTAATATGGTTATATTATAATTAAATTCAAAATTTAGCCTATTCTTTGAACGTATTAGTTAAAACTACTATTATAAAAATCCTTATAATTAAATTAACTTAAAAATGTGTTTCAAATTAATTAAATTTTAAAAAAATGGATTGGATTTTGAAATTAGGCTAGGTCAAATCCGGTCAAGCCCGGTCAAATCCTTAAGTCAAAGGGCTTTGAAAGCCCTTAGGCTTTAGAATTTTAAAGAGGCTCAGTCCGCCCGGCCTGAATTCTTTAAAAAGGCCCAAATTTTTAGGGTCGGACCGGGCTCCGGGCCTCACATATTAGGGTTAGGGCCGGCCCGGCCTATTGGACACCCCTAACTTAGATATTTCGTCAGACACTTAAATCCGAAAAATGTAATTTACCTAAAAGTCGCGCAGAAAGTATTAAAATATTCTCAATCAACTGTAAAACTAACAGAGAATAGATGAGGACTGTGCACAAATATACAAAAATTTGTGCGCACATCATATAGTTCAAGTAAGTTACAGACGTCGAAATGGAGATGAGGAGCAAACTGCATATTTTCATCTTTTCATCTTTGATTACTAATAAGAAATATTAAAAAATTGATTATGAATATATATCATATATTGAAGATATATGCCGATATATTTCCTTTTAAGATAAGAAATATACATTAATACCCGAGCATAAACTAAGTTTATTAACATACTTGCTATCCAAGCAATTGAACGAGTTGGAGGAGAAGAGCGCACAGTATGCATATTTGACATTGTGATTGCGCTAGGCATATCACCAACGTAATACCCTTTTGCGGAGAGGTGAAAATTGATATGAGAACAATCATTATTTACCGCGGTTGAAGTTCTGACAATGCAACAAGCCAAAGTGCGCTTTAGGCATCTCGACAAAGTTGATACCCTTCGACAGAGGTTGTTTGCAAAGACCGATAATTTATGACTGACATTCAAATAGGAGCAGTCATAGACAAGTAAAAGAATGTGTCTTTACTTATAGGTTGGTATAGGTTTTATTTTCTTGAGTTGTAGTATAGGTCGTCAGGAATGACACTTGAAATATTGTACTTGTTAGACTCAGAAGAGAGTCATCACATTATTAAAGTTTAGTTCTTAGAGTGGATTAACAAATTGGTTGTTTGTTTTGTTACTTATTATATTCTCATGTAGAATATTTGCTATCACAGATAGTAACATATTATATGGCTGACTGGTGTTGTGGGATTAACCATCAACTAAAAGATAGAATTTCACATCTTACAATCTTAATTTAAATTACGTTATTTTGAGTTTTACATATCAAATTTACATAATTTTATGACGGCTTTTAATTTTATATCTGGACTTTCATTAAACTATATATTTTTATTTATAATGACTTGAAGTTTTTACAGTGTTTAGGTTTCTGATATAGGTCCACGTCCACGGTCCGCCCACAACATTCTTTGAATGTGAATTTTAGGGGTCGACAATTGGGCAGGTAGGGTACATCCTATTTTTATTTACGGTTGGTCGAATATGATTTGACTATTTTTGAGTCCTCTGTTTGATATTTTTGGGTAGGATCGGACACTATAGACTATTTTCTTAAAGTTTTTAGGTACTAGACGGACAATATAACCTTAGGACAGAAGAGACTAGGGTATGGTAGTCCCTAATATAAACAGATTGGATTCATCCTATAATAAAACAAAATTAATTTATTTAAACAAAACATATCTTTTTAGTTCAAAATATGTTTACTAACTCTAAATCTAGCGCACCTCGCCCTCAATTAGTGTTAAATGTGTGTTAAAATAAGACGGAGATTTTAGTAGATTTACACATAACTACCTTTACTAACATAATGATCGTAACATGAGGATGTAATTCAAATGGGGTATATGGATAAGGTTGTGTGACACTATGACCCTTCTTATCTCTTCATTTTGGGTCTTTGTGCGAATTTTTGTCCTTTCCTTTCGTTAAAAGCTTATGCTTCAAGCTTACTAGTAATTTTTGGACAATATCCACTACAAATTAAAGCAAAATTTCCGGCGCAAAATTTCCGGCAATAGATGGTCGCCGGAAATATTTCCGCCTCTTTTCCGTCTCCTTTCCATTGTGTTTCCAACATGTTTTAAAAATTCTAAAATAATATAGACTATCGTTACTTTTCCATTATAATTTCAGTGCAATTATTTCCGGCGCAATTTTGTGTTGGAAATGCGCCGGAAATTTCCAGCGACATTCCATAACCTTTCCATTAAAGAAGTTGGGAGATCAATTAAAGATAGTGTGAAATGGAAAAGCGCCGGAAATTAGATGGAAATTTCCGCCACCTTTCCGTCACAATTCCATTATTTGCTGTCGGAAACAAAAAAATTCCGATATGAAGGTGGAAAAGCGCTGGAGATGTGCCGGAAATTCAAATTTTATGTCGACATCAGATTTATAGCGATGGAAGTGGAACAAACCTAGAAAGTCGCTGAAATCCTCTTCATCACTTCGACAATCTATTTCCATGGCCGTTTCCAGGAGACTAATTTGGTTTACTTGCTTATGTTAGGTGTGGATAATTTGGTGCGGAGCGTTAGGTAACACATGGATTTGCCGACACAGGAACACCATATGGAGGGCGAGAGACCCCGATTGCGAACCTGTGGACATTTTGTAGGTTAATCTTTTTATCATAGTTATGTTTCTTTATCGATTCATTGAAATTATAGTTCTTTTGGATGTCTACAATCTACTCAAGGTGTAGGTGTTTGAGTTTCAAAAGCTGTTTCAGTTAAATTCATTGGCTTTTGGTCAATTTTATGCTTACATTTTCTTTTTTGATAGTGTATATTCAACGCCAGTATAAGTAGTGTTGTTGAGTTATTTTGCAGTTTTGGTTTGATATCCATTTTTTGTGTGAACATTTTTTAAGGTCTACTGAATGCAACAACTCATCCGTGGGCGAGCTGTAGTAACTAGTAACTGTCCTTTCTGAATGCCAAGAGAAGACGCAGTGGGGCTATCTATCTGGAAAACACTATCTATTCACTTTCCCAGAAGAGTTCGTAGACCATTTCGAAGCTATTAAGCCTATTTGGACATCATAATACACCATTCAAAAAGTAAACTTCAATTTGATTGCCCAATTAATTCTTTAGTGACTTTTATTAACATCAAACATATTTTTGCAGATAATAGTTGGTCTCTAGGATCAATATGTCTCAGTGGGTATTACTCAAGTTTGAAAATAGTCTCTCCAATGGCTGATTACTTCTTCAAGCGTGTACAGAATGTGATAACTCTGTCACTATCCAACCACATTGGACCTCACTGAATGAGGTATGTTAAAGTTATGTGCATACCAAAGAAAAAGATAGAATCATCACATAGTTGTTGTAATGTAAACCATCAAGTTATGAACTACTTATTCTTTCAAACCTTAGTTCTCATGTATATTGTGCATATCATTGATCTTAACTTTCGAGTAACTTCAAATATCTTTAGCAATTAGATTATGGATCGATCTGCATCTTTGTTATTTAATCAGATGCATATAATACCCTTGTGTTTGCAGGATTCATTGATCATTTGTTTTATTGGTACAGGACTGACCCTAACAGTTTGGTGAACACATTATCAACTTAGAATGAAGAGTCTTGTACAACGCATAACATATTGAAGGTGGATACTGATACTGCACGTCTTGCAGTAAAAAAACTTATAAACATGATAGAAGGTCACTGAAATATTTTGACATAACATTTGAATGTCCAAATCAGGAGCTTTGGCAAAATTTCCAATCTTGTTTGGCCTAATTTTCAGTTCACATTTTCTTTTATTTTCAGGTCTCTCGTACTCTGGTTAGTAGGACGATAGAGATGGCATATGCAGATTATATAAGGGTACCTCTTGACAAATGGTGTTATCGGCATTCAAAGAGGAGAAGATCTGAGAATTATGATTTACAACAACATCTACGTCAATCGATTCACTGGTACTAATATGGACGCAATATTCCAGATATTGTCAAAGATGCTTCGACAATAATTGAAAGAAGACTTGGAGGAAGCGAATCCACAAAGAAATGAGACTGAAGCTACTCGTATTTGCTTACTTGCGGATAAATGAAACTAGGCCATGCATGCTTTTGTAATTAAACTTTGTACTCTCGACTGATCAGCCCATCTTTCATATAATTTATTCTTTATTTTAATTAATTTAAGTTAAAAAGTAATTTGTATTGAAACAAAAAAGTATAATATAAATTAATATTGTTGTGTATGTTAAAGATTCCGGCGCTTCTCCGTATAAATTCCATGGCTTCCATTTCCGACATATTTCCATCATACTTCCATTACACTCATTTCCGGCGCATTTCCATGACATTTCCAGCGCTTGTTTACGCAATCAATTTCCGGCGACTTTCCATTACGCTTCCAACACTCTTTCTGCCGGCTGATGCTCAGAATGTTATCGGCGTTTTCCACGCATTTTCCATTATCTTTCCGGCGACTTTTAGTGTCGATGGAAAAGCGCCGGAAAGGAGATGGAAATTTCCGGCGCTTTTCCATTGAATTTCCATCAACCAGTGATTTCCGGCGGGGTTTTTTTTCGGCACAAATTTCCGGCGCTTCTTCCGGCGCTTTTCTGGTGACTTTCAGTTAGTTTTCCGGTGATTTTATGGCGCCGAAAAAATTGACGAAATTTGTAGTGATCTGTGCTATTAAAAAAATGTTTATAATTTTTTTAAATAGAACATCATATAAAATAAAATTTTTAAAAATAAAATCAGGTGCATGGTTTTATTTAAGTTATAAATAATATATTTATGAAATAAAGTATTTAGTAATAGTTATAAGGGCAATATTGGAAAGTAAAATGTGGTTATAAAAAGTAACTGTTAATAGCATCATTTATGCTTTATATAAGTATAGATATTATTTTCTTTGCCAGTTTTGGGATTGTATGTTTAATATTCCTGATGAACCCAACATTGACAAAAAAAATTATGTTTACTGCATCATAAAATGTTAAATATAAGTGTATAGAGTGCAGTCCTCTTGCAACCCATTGTGCACGAATGCATTTAAATTTTTTCATTGTTTGCACTTTTGATCTAACTATTTGTTGCACATTTTGAATTTTTTTTTAAAGACGAATTAAAAAAGATGATTTATAGATCACCATCTCAGCCCTCAGGGTCTCAAAATTGACCGGAATTTCAAATGAACCCCACTCTACCTTTACGTATTGAGTGCATGATTCACATGACTTCCCTGTAGTACGAAAGTACCTTTTTCTGTTTCTCATGTTCGCGGTAAAAAAGAAACATATTTTAATTGAGATAATTATACGTGTCATTTCTACTCCATTTTCCAAACGTGTGTTCTTCACAATATCAGTCTTTTGTGGGTCTTAGACCAACTTGGTGTAAGATTTTAGTCCTTTTACCTGCCAAAGCGGTGCGTCCTTGGAAATATGTACAGAAACGTACAAGCTCTATAAGTTTATATATATCCAACTGCCAGACTTATCACCTACTTACGCTCCTTTACCTCTCTTCCAGTCCACCGCTTAGCTTCGCTAGCTTAGCACCTAAAGCCAACATATCTTCATCGATAACGGACGCAGCTACTACATGTTGTTCGATATTTCAGGTGGCGTAAAATGAAACAGAACGTCATTTGGATCACGATTTTCTGCATCAGTTTCCTAATGTGCTCATCATCCCTCATCCTCTCTCTATGTCTCTCGTTCATGTTACTCCTCTTAGCCGTTTCCATCGTGGCCTTGACTGTTTCGATATGGGCCCTTGCTTTCATCGCTGGTACTGAGTTTCCAGTGCTGGTCTCTGGATTAAAGCCACTTTTCGTATGACTCATAGATATATATGTGCATATGCACCATCTTCAATCACTACGCCATTTTGAACACTACGCAACATAGAGACTTTGATGTTGCATAAGATATATGTTGCATTAGATACTTGCAACATTTAAGTGAATGTTGCGTAAGATAACACGTTCCCTTAGATAGTTTGTGGAACATAAAGTAACGCAACATATAGTTATATGTTGCGGGATTCAAAATGCATATACTACTGCAACATACATATAAGCAACATCACAAGGTATGTTGCATAACACATAAAATCCAAAACTTTTTGACTTTTCCACGTTTATGTAAACAAAACGTACAAGGTTTTATGTTGGTTGGTGGGGAGCAATTTTTTTCGTTCGGTTATGCAACATACATATGCTATGTATGTTGCAAAAGCGAGAATACATTAATTTCTCAAATCAATATGAGCAACCAGAAGCACAGAATGCAGAAACACAGAAACTTCGAATCTCCAGCGGCTCTCCTTCTTCAACTTAAAAAAGATAACAGTTCTTCAACTCATCAAGCTTGAAGATTTTAAAGCTTAATTTACTCTTGTAATGTCATAGGAATTGCATATGGGATATGGTATGACCGATCTACACTTCCCACATTGAAAATTTTGAATTTCTAGGAGGTAATCCGTTTTGTATGAAATTTCCACGTTTGATTGGGTTGTTTTGTGTTAAGATTTGTTTGAGTTTGAAGATGCAATTATTTTTATTTTTTGTAGGAATCAAAGAATAATCAAGTCATGGATAGGTTTTGGATGAATTTGTCGAGAGTGGATCGACGGTATTTTGATGGGATTGAAGGTTTCATACAATTTGCAAGAGATAATTGTACTACACAATTACATCCTTGTCCATGTAGGCTTTGTAAGTGCAGCGGAGAGTGGATTGATTTGAGTGAAATGCGGCGACATTTGGTTCAATACGGGATGATGCAAAGTTATACAGTTTGGACATTGCATGGTGAGGAAGCTGAACCATCAGAATTGAGGTATGAATCCAATGACATGCAAGTTGTTGGTGGAGATAATTATTCAACTATAGAGTTATTGAATGATGTGTTTCCTCTACGTGATGTTTCCACAAATGATGTGGAAGATACTTTTGATCATGTTGAGAATAAGGTTGCTTATGAGAAGTATTGTAGTCTTTTAGAGGAAGCTCAAAGGCCAATTTTTTTGGGAAGTGATAAAACAGTGTTGAAGTGTATTTTGGAGGGACTACAAGTGAAAGTAGAAAGTCGTTGGTCGGATAAGAGCTTTGATAAACATTTGGATATTTGTAGAAGATTGTTGCCTGAAGACAACAACTACCCGAGATCCTATCGAGATGTTAAGAAAGTTTTAAAGAAGCTAGGATTGGGTTACGATATATATCATGCATGTGAAAATGGGTGTGTATTGTACTACAAAGATTATGAGCATTTTGATAGTTGTCCTATTTGTGAGGAGCCACGTTATGCTTATGAAAATGGTGGAAGAAGAGTTCCAAAAAAAATTGTCCGATACTTTCCTATTACCCCAAGGCTCAAACGTCTTTATACATCTCCACACGTGGCAAAGGAAATGCGTTGGCATGGAGAACGTCGAATTGGTGATGGTGAGGGTGATTTTAGACATCCAGCAGATGGAGATGCATGGAATCACTTTAATATGCAATTTCCAGAATTTGCAAATGAAATTCGAAATGTGCGTCTCGGATTAGCGACTGATGGGTTCAATCCCTTTGGAATAAATTCCACGTCTCACAGCACTTGGCCTATTGTGGTTATGCCTTATAATTTGCCACCGTCGATGTGTATGAAAAAAGAATTTAACATACTAGCAATGTTAATTTCGGGTCCTAAATCCCCTGGAAAGTGTTTGAACGTGTTCATGAGACCTCTGATTGATGAATTGCAGTTACTATGGAGTAGCGGGGTATCTACATATGATCGTTATTCGGGTACTTGTTTTAATATGAGAGCTGCAGTTTGTGACTATTGTGACTTTCCGGGTCTTGGAATGTTAGGAGGTGTTCAAACAAAAGGATATAAAGCTTGTCCCATTTGTTTAGACGGAATTGATGCTGTTCATTCAGATAGAAGAATGTCATACCAAGGACACCGTCGATGGTTACCACTTAACCATGAATGGAGGACTGCAACAAGTAAGTTTGGAGGTAAAGTTGAGTTAAGGGATAAACCTCCTTCTATTTCTAGTATTGGCATTTTTGATATCATTCAGAGTCACAGCGAGACTTTCCCGTACTTAGCTTACATCCAAAATTTAAAGGGAAGGGAAACTCCGAGAAACTTTGTTGGACACATGAGACTATATTTTATGAGTTGCCTTATTGGAAATATTTGAAACAACCTTACTCGCTTGATGTGATGCACATTGAGAAGAATGTCTTCGATTGTGTAGTGGGGGCGATTCTTGGATTTGAAGGTAAACGACATTTATGGGATATTCCATCCGGGAGACCATGTTACACTGTTACTCCAGAAAACAAGACCAAAATTCTACAGATGATGAAAGATGTTGAGTATCCATCATACTATGCTGGGAGTTTAAGAAGTAAGGTCAATCTTCAAGAGAAGAAATTTGTTGGGTTGAAAACACATGATTGTCATGTTATGTTCCAACGATTAATTCCTGTCTTCATCCGATCATATCTTCCTACTTATGTGGTGAATCCGGTGATTTGCTTAAGTAGATGGTTTCAAAGACTTTGTTGTCGAGAGTTGACAAAGAGTGATGTAATTCAGATGGAGTCTGATATAGTGTTGATATTATGTCATTTTGAGCGGATCTTTCCTCCTGCATTTTTCACCATCATGGTACATCTGATGATTCATCTCCCACATCAAGTTCTGCTTAAAGGACCTGTTCATTATTCTTGGATGTATCCGATTGAGAGGTATATATATTTAATCATTACATTTATTAATTATTTTAATGTGTTTCATATTTAATCTAATGCTTTTACGTGTTATTTTTTAATAGGCAACTGGGTGAGTACAAAAAATATGTAAGAAACACACGATTTCCAGAAGGATGTATTGCTGAGCAATATATAACGCAAGAGTGTGTTACTTATGTTAAAATGTACATGGAAAATAATACCTCCGAAGAATCGAATATGGAAAGAAGTTGCATCAATGTATCGGGGTATATTCCTAGTAGGAAGCTCAGTAAAAGTAATCTTCGATCCGCTCATTGGTGTGTTATAGAGAATTGTAATGAAGCAAAGTATTATGTGGATCATCATAAGAGAGAATTTGAAGAGCAATATCCATACTTTGGAGACAACGCTCGAATCAAACATTTTAGTCCATATTTGAAACATTGGGTATGTATTCTAACCTTAATTTCATTGGGTTTTCATACACATATATAAGTGAATATGAATATTAATAATGCTAATTATTTTATAGATGACACTACTTCGAGGATCCGATGGTTTTAACGAGTATCTCTACTCTTTATCATGTGAACCTCAAGCGCATAACTTCTATTCACAATGTGAGGTGAACGGCGTAAAATTTGTGATATGGGAGCGAGATTCTAGATCCGGAACAACTCAAAACAGTGGTGTTTTGGTTGAAACTGATGATGAAAAATATATGGTGTGCTTGAAGATGTTATCGAGTTACTATACCCACAAGGTGTGACCGTTGTTGTCTTCAAATGTCGATGGTTTAATGAAAATAGAGGAGACATTAGAAGGGATAATGGAATTGAATCATTGGATACGTCACAAACGTATTATGAGGACACACCATATTGTTTGGCATCCGTCGCTAGACAAGTGTTCTACATCGATGATCCAAAATTGGGTGATAATTGGAAGGTAATCAACGTTGTGGCTCAAAGAGGAATATACAACGCTAATTCATTAGAGCTTGGAGTCAATGACTCATTAAGCATTGTAAATGCTTATCAAGAGGACACTTCAAATAACATTACAAATGTTACCCTATGCACTCTTGAGGTTGATTTGGGATCTTTACCAAGAGCACCACCGGATTTATATAATTCTATTAATATTGATGAATTTGAAGATGATGAAGAAAGTAGTAATGAAGATATAAACATTGTTTATGAAGATGATGATGATATAGTTTGATGCACTTGATGAAGAGGTATGATGCTTTATATTTATTACAAGTGAAAGTTCAAGATTAATTATATTTATGGAAAACTAATGTGTACATATTTTAATGCATGTTAATGTGTTTAAAATGTGTACATGTTTAAAGTTTATGCTTTAAATTGTGTTTTGATAAGTGTTTTATCTAAGTGTAGTGGTTCTAGGGTGTTTTGATACGTATTAATATTGATGCATGTTAGGGGTTCATTTAGTTTTCTCAAAGTTTTGCATAAGGTTTTGAGGTTTGGGGGTTTGGGGGTTTGGGTGGGTAGATGTTAAGGGTTTAGGGGTTATGCATTGTTAGGGTTCAGGGTTATAAATTCGAAGGGTTGAGATCAATATATGGGGTAATCAAGGGTTGAGATTGTAATCCTTGCGAATGTGTATTGACCAATACCCATTAGCCACGTCATTCCCCTTACACCTACTCTCAGCGGAAACCCTAACCAAACTAACATTGTTTCCATCTCTCATCTCCAGATCTGCCGCTGAGACGAAATCGGCGCCTGGACGCAAACTATGCCACCCCGCAAGAATCCGACCGCCAAGCCACAAGCGACCGCGAAGGCAAAGCAACCGATCGGCAAGCAACCGACGGCCAAGCAACCGATGGCCAAGCAACGGGATCTGATGGACATCCTCAGGGAGGAGTCTGCGAGAAAGCTCTCACTGCAGACTCAGCCAGTAGTGAAGCAACGGAAATCAAGTAGAATCAGGCTCCGGACTCTGCGACCAAATACTCCGGACGACCCTGTTGTAATTACCGATTCAGCTGAGCAGGGTCTTCCCCATCCCTCGCCTGAACGAAGTCTTTCACCAGAACGAAGTTCCTCAGCTGAACCAAGTTCCTCGCCAGAACCAAGTACTACCTCACCAGAGCCATGTCCCTCACCACAGCAACTGCTATCCCCAGAAAGAAGTCCCTCCCGTGAACATCATAGTCCCACACCTGACCAACGTCGGAGTTCCACCCCTCAACAAATTCCCATAGGTACTTTACTGTTATTATTATTGTTATATTATTTTCATCTTATGTACATTTTTTAGCAACATTTGGTGATTTTGTATTGTTTGTTGCAGATGATACAATCATTGGTGAGGCCCTCTGGGAGGATGCACCAAATCCTCTACTGCCGCAGTTCAAGTCAAAGAAGGTCAGAACATTTGTTGGGAAGCAGCCAGTGAGGAACCGAAAGAAAGCTCGGACAACAGCCCCGGCAGATAGAATTGTTGAGCCGCAAATCTCAGCAGCATCCCCTCAATCCAAAACTGGCGAAAGACCTCAACTCTCAGTAGGCTCTCAAAATCAACTGCCAGCCACAAGGAATGGTGATCCGCATCCCACCAATGATTCACCTCAATCCCAAAATCAACTCCCAGCCTCAAGAAACAGCCTGCCGATACTCCCAAGCAGATCACATCAAACCCAAACTCAACCCCAGCAGCCTAGCAGATCATCCCAAAATCTATTTCAGTCCCGGCTTCCAAGAAGTTATCACCCAAGACCTTTGTATACCACTTGCTCCGAAACACACTCCCAGGGCCAATCACAAACACAACCTCAGCCTATAGCGTCCGCCGAAACCCAATCCAACCAGCCTCCAATTCCACCTCCTCCATTGTCATCAGTGGCAATTCTTGCACCTATGGAGCGTCAGACCCGTAATGAAGAGGATATGGCAGCGGATGAATTAGACGGGGCAAGAATAAAGAAGATAAGGGCCAAACTAAAACTTGGACCAGGTATCAAATGTGGCTCATTAGTAATGTTTTCATTATTTCTTACATTGTTTATTGACTCTTTTTTAATGACCATTATACCTGTATTAGATGGAGGTTTCCGACCTAGTGGTCGAGGCGTAGTTTGTGGTGCCAAACTCGAGGCTGAAGTGCGAAAGAAAGGGCGCATCACACTCCAAAAGCTGCGTAACAACACTCCAAAGATAGGCAAACATCAGAAATTGCTAGTACATGAAATTGGGAGGTATGTGTGAGAGTCGATCCCGATGAATGTGGCCAGCTTCAGTGAGTTGGGTGAAGTGGCTTGGAAGAATATTATTGATCACATTAGCGTAAGTAATTTGGGCACATTGCATTTGATTATATCTGTTACTTCATTTTATAATTAAAACTTATTTGATCTTGAAACTGTAGGCTTTCTTCGTGGTAAATGAAGAAGATAACTGGCTCAAGGAGTATATTTTACTCATGGCAGCAAAGCGCTTCCGACAGTGGAAGTGCAATTGTAAGTCATTTTGCGTGTTAAACAATGGTGAACTCCCCTATGAGTTTAGAAAGCGGCTTGAAGAGTGGAACTAGCTGCGTAACCACTTTAGTACTCCTGAATTCATTGTAAAACTTTTAACCCTTTGATTTTTTGTTTCTAATTTATAGGAAATGTGTGCTACTGATATACTTTTTTGTATGCAGAAATTCTCTGATCGAATGACAAAGACTAGAGTAGAGAGCGAACGCGTGAACCACTGTTCGGGCAAAATGACTTATTGGGAGAGGGCAGAGAAGTACATTAGAGAAGGAAACATAGCACCGTTGATTGCGGTTCTTCAGGAGGTTTATAGAAAGGATCCTAATGGAGCTGAAGTTGCGGTAACATGACTACCAACCCTTTTTATGCTGCTTTAAATTTTTATAAATTGATTGAGTTCAAGTGTGGTTTTGAATACTAAGGGTTATGCGTTGTAATTGCCACTGTTTATCGTGCAACTATTACGCATTGTTATTGGCATTGTTTATCCTGACATGGTTTATTTGCAACTGTTATGCATTGTTTTTGGCAATGTTTATCTTGGCATTTTTATTGGCAATGTTTACCATGGCTCTGTTTATAATAGTTCAAGTGAGTTCAACTGATGAGTGCATGTTGTGCAATTGTGAATAGTGTAGGCTGATTCCAACAGTTATATGAATGTGAATAGTGTAATTGATACGGTCTGTTGAACTTGTTATGCAATTAGCAGTGATATTTGTTATGTAGAATGTAGATGAGTATCTGTGTATACCCTCTGTTACGCTGATATCTGTCTGATTCGAGATATGTGCTGCTGGTTGCTTGTTCCATGTTAATATAAACTTTAAAACATTTCAAAATGCAGGACAAACTTATGTCAAAACTACATGAGTTGGCGGAGGAACAGGGGGTTGACATTGACCAGTTGGGTGAGCTGCCAGAAGATATACAAATTAAGCTTATTGAGGATGCGAGAGGGAGGGAGCGTAGAGGGACGGCTGTGTTGGGTGATTGCTTCCGCAGGCCACCTCTACCAAGGGGTGGTATTGCTGCTACGTTCCGCACCTATCAGACTTTACAAGACGAGCTTGCACGAACTAAGGAAGCTCTCGAGAAAACAAGGGAGGAACAGTCTAGGGAGCGGGCAGATTTTGAAGCTTTTAAAAGAGAAATGACAGAAAAATGGAAGTCTTTGGCGGCACATACTGGTTACATTCCTCCTCTTGCCGCTGCTAATGAAAACTCTGCGAGTCAAACAAATCAGGGAACAAATCAGGGTACGGACTTTCAATCATGCTCCTGATCCCGTTCCTTTTAACTTGAACTTGTATTTTGGGAAACTTGTTGAAACTTCTTATCTTTTGGCTGAATGTATATGGGTGATGTTGTAACCCAAGCATGGGTATTTTGGATTGTAAATTCAATATGCAGAATGTCTGCTGAATTTATGGCTGACAAGCAGGTGTTATTTTTAATCTATGTTGCATGAGAACAAGGTTCTTTACATATGTTGCGTTAGAACATGATGCGTAAGACATGTAGCATAAGACTCATAATGTCGCGGAAACAATGTTGCGTAAGGTGCTAAAATTTTCTACAAGATAACTTACGCGACATATATCATGTTGCATTCACTTACATAACTTCCCGAAACTCATGTTGCAACATCTAAACTTTAAGCGCAACGTAGGCTAATGCAACGGTAAAAATGTTGCAAAAGAGTTAAACACTAATGCAACATACAATACGAAGTATGTTGCACGACTTATGCAACACGACCTATGACACAGATATTTTTGCGACATGTGGTATGTTGCATAACGCTTATGCAACACATTTCGACTCTTTTGCAACATTTCTCGCTATGTTGCAAAGGCATAAAAATGGCGTAGTGAATTCTTCAATGATCAAGTGCATGTGTTAGCCCTAGCTATTATATATATGCTTGAAGATTGCTGAGAGATTATTTTAGTACACTGTAAGAGTGTTACACTCCTTTTGGATGCAAATGTTCTCAAGATGCTGTTATTCTGATTAGAGTCTTTTTCTGTCTTTCATGTCGTCTGCTCTGTCTCTTCATGTTAGGGTTTCTTGTGCGTAATCTTGTTTTGATTTTGTGTTTGGGTGGGAATCCCTAAGGCTTAAGACTTTAGCATTTCGCCTCTTCATTTTTGGCGTTTTAAAGGGGACCATCTATATGGTTAGTTGGTCAGTTGGTGTACTTGAGTGTCATTCTGAACCTCTTTGAAGTAGCCCCCGTCCACCCTTTGGCATGTTCGATCAAAGTTAATGGATTTGACTCATTGTTTGATGTGTCTTAAGCTTGAATCATCGTTTGTGTTTCACATTGGAATTATGTACGGATGTATTCACGATTAAAATAAAATATACCCACTCTTGATCCAAAAAAAGGTAAAAAGAAATCTTCAAATACTATTGCGCTGCAAATTTAACCGCTAAACATTATCTTAATTTATCCTTCAGCATCTTACAATAAATTAATATCTTATATGGAAGAAGTTCTAGGAGGACATATAAGTTTATGTAAGACGGTGAGACATAATGTCCACGGTTGATTACTAGTAATCTAACGGATGAGATTTAATAAAAAAAGAACCGTCAAATCCAACCGCCCGTGTTTTTTGCAAATCGAACCGCCTATTTAATAAAAAATCAACTTTAATCTCAACCGTTAGATTAATCAAATCAACGGCTAAGATTATGTCCTTCCGTCTTACAATAATCATTTGTCCTCCTTGATCCTAACTCTATCTTATATAATCTTAACATCAATCAAAAATATATTTCATCTTAATTGTATATATTTATCTCCTTATATTTAAAGCTCAAACCTCTTTATTGCCCTCATTTTATTAGATAAAGTTTTAGTTAGATAATAATAATAAATATATAAAATAAAAAATAGAGTACGGATCTTGGGAAACATTAAAGTTTTGTAAGACATAAAGACATCATCTCAACCGCTGATTTTGATTGATCTGACGATTGAGATTAAATCAATTTCGAATGAAAATAGGTGATTGAATTAGCAAAATGCACTGATGGTTGAGAATGACGGTTATCAATACCAATCGTTGGCTGAATAGAAATACACGGTTGATATGATGTCCTTTTGTCTCACAAAAACTTGTTTGTCCTTCTATAACTTAATCCTAAAAAATAAATACAAATAGAATACTATTAGCACAAGATTTATTAGGCATCAATTACTAGTGTTTTATAATACCTAAAATACAAGTTTAGTTCAAGAGAGTCATTAAGTATTTGTGAAACGGGATGACTTAATCTCAGCCGTAAATTTTGATAATTTCACGGCTAAGATTAAAGTTGGTTTTTAATAAATGGACGATTGGATTTGCAAAAAACCTTATCGATTGAGTTTGATTGTTTTATTTTGGATGACGTCTCACCCGTTAGATTATTAATAATCAACAATGAAAATCATGTCTCACAGTCTCACATATACCTTCTGGTATTTTATTCCCAAAAATATACCATATGTCAACCAAATCGCTAGATAAGATTAAACCCCATAATTTTATAATTCACATAATATTTTATGCGCAATTGTTTCATGAAATTCGGTATAAATGTATAATAGTTATAAAGATTCAATCATTCTCGACGTAATGTATGAACCCTAGTTTAGTCTAGTCTAGTCTAGTGGACAATGTAAAAACTCGAAATCACACCGAGTACACATTTCACGACACTCATGCAGCTAGTTGAGGTCCTGTCAGTTATCGTTTTGTCGGTCCAATCCGTGACACTACAACGAGAGAATATCACTGAGTATTTGAACATTTTAGCACTTGTATCAAATCGTGTATTTAAGCGTGTATGAAAGTGAAAACTCGACTTGAGAATCATGATGAAATAATCATTGGCATTATTCGGCTGCCACTGGCTCCATACGGGAGATGCCAGTTGCCACGTTATATTATAAAATTTGAAAAAATTTAGCGGTGAACATCAATCAACAAATCCGGACAATACAAGACCGATTTCAGTAGGCACATTATGGATGTTAGCCATACAGTATTCATTCTAATTAGTTGCACGCAAAACTGCAAAAAAATAACGAGCCGTGCTTTCGGACAAGAGCTCCATCTACAAATGGCTAAAGAGGATTTTGGTAAATTAACAGAATTATCAAAATAATTTTGAACCCACAAGATTCCAATACAAATAAGGATATCCATCGAGCTAAGTCAGGCCTCACCTTAAATGCTAAGCTTGTGCCCTAAACATCGTAAAATATTCATGCTTTTTGAAAAAATCGGGTCAGCCGGACCTTCCCAAAATTCAAAAACCCGTTTTTTTTGAAAGTCCGTTGACTTAGAGCTTGACTGGACCAAATCATGTTTTTTACAGGCTTATTTTAATATTTATATCATTTCAAAATATTTTAATATTTTAATATGTCATATAATTTATAAAATAATGCACCTATTCTTTAAAAGACAAGATATTAAGTTGATAGTTATTTTTAAAGCCATAATATACACGCCTAAAATATCGTTTATATATCTTAAATTTTTCATGTAATTATACAATAAACACAAGACTCTATTTTTATATATATTGTTTTGAAAAATAATAATGTTTTAACATGTACCAATTGAAATTATTATTTCAAGCTTCGATTTATTATATTCATATTTTTCAATTATGTTAAAATTGAAGTTGGTTATTTAATGTACATATTTCAGTGTATGTTATCATATTAAAAATCAAAAATATATAGTTCAAATAATACGAATTCGACACTACTATTCATTAATCGAATAGTTTATATGAACGGGCTTTTCTCAAGTTTTGGGTCGAGGCGGGCTTTTGGGCCTAGCGGGCTTCGAAAGACGAGCCCGAGCGCGGCCCTAGGTATCGAGCTCGGGCCTCCATCGGGCCGACTAGCAGGCTGGGTCGGGCTCATACTGGGCTTATACCGGACCGAGTCTTCGGGCTTTTGGGGCCCTCAGACCATTTGGACACCCCTAAATACAAAGGAGTTTGGACATGTGATTTTTTTGTCATGATGAGCTTTACTGTGTATATATGCATCGAGGCCCTAACCACAAGTTGCATTGCACTGTGGGAGCGTACCTAACCACAAGTTGCATTGCACTGTGGGAGCGTACTAAAAGGCTTGACCAAGTGCAAGTGAATAACTTCGTTTTATGTATAGAGAGAGGTTGTTCAATATAGATCCATATATTTTGGTGGACTCGTGAACCCCATTTTACATTCGCTGATTTTATTTCATCAATGTATGAGATTACAACACGTCATTGCATTTGTCATTGTATTTGCACGTGCATGTCACGTGCGAAACATGTGCAACTCACATGTCTCATTAATGTATTGGCACAATCTGGTGCATTGATAAAATATAATCAACGGATAAAAAGTGGGAGTTATCGAGTCCACTAAAAAGGATGTCAGCTAACAAGTTGTCCCACATCGAGTAGTTAGATGGTAATTGCAAAATATATATTGGATCATGAACCATGACGTGTTAGTCGACGTTTGGGTCAAACTGTAATTGATCTAATATGTGCTTGTAATTTATCATGGTATCAGAGCGGACCGACCCTGGGCCCAATATGTGATTTGGGAAGGTGTTAAAGTCATTGGATCAACATTGTAGCAGTGAAGTGGTAGTCGTGATCAACGCAAAGGACTCGTACGCGAGTATATTGGTTGAGACGATGATTTGCAATGAAGTGGTGCCACATGTATGGGCGTCAGAGTGTTGGAGTTGACAACTCGACATGCACAACTTATCAGCTGACAAGTTGTCACACATATAGTAGTTGGATGGTAATTACAAAGTATATATTAGATCATGTAAAAAAGGTTTTTAGTGGCATTAAAAATAGTGCAAACGAACTAAAACTTGTAAAGAAGGTTTCTACTGATGATGTGAGGACTGAGGACGCCTTAGTAGATGAATTCTGAAAATAATATTTATCAATGGTTTAAACATGCGATTCTAAACTTATAAAAAATGCATAATTAATCTTTTCGACTAAACTAGTAGGTGAATACTTCATACATGTGCTTTAGTTTTTGTCGTTTTTTTCATTTATCAATTACTACCGCGAAGTATCAAACATGACACTTAAAATTAATACGCGTGTTTCTTTAATATTGAAACTAGAAATACGATGATCTATGGCGACTAAACGAAACTGTGAAGATTCAGTTTTTTCAATGTAAAAGGAGGCATATAAGCCTCCAAGAAAGTAATAGCAAAGAACACAAGCAAAAGACGGAAAAACTAGAGGATGTGAAATTAGTTGCTTTCCATCTTCATCTGCCAAAACTACAAGGACTTGTATGTAAACATATTCCCATTTCCATAAGTTATTTCTTGCGAATTTAGCCAAATAATCAGTTGCAGTGGTGAACTCTCTCAGCATATGGTGAATCGACCATCTTGGTTTGGAAAGAGTCAATCTCAAGCATTGATCCATCATATCAGTGAGTTCCTGGTTGAAAGTATAGCTCACGTCAGAAATAATAAAAACTTCCTCCAACTTCAGCGCTTTCGCAAGTTTCAGACCACACAATATGCCCTCAATTCACTTTCAACAACACTGTTGCACAGTTAAAGTTAGCAGACACCCCCAAAATCATCTTGTTATAAGCTGTCAAAACTGTATAACCACCACATTGTTCTTTGTTACATCATGATCCATCTTATTCGAATAGATTAGGGTACTGTCTTGAGGTTGCCTCAATTCAAATAGTCTTTTCTTCTCGAATTTTAAGTTATTAACCTTCATGATACGTTGTGCTACTGTCCAACCCTCTTTGTCATGTGCAAAAAAGTTTATGTTCTTCCATATCATCCATGTCGTATAGATCACCATAGTAATTTCTTGGATGTTTCTCTCAGAAATAAAGTAGCACATCCACTCCCCTGTCTTAGTCTCCACATTCTCAGGTCAGAAAAATCTTTAAGCTATCTCAAACCCCTTTACTCCACTAATATTGAAGAGAAGGTGAGTTAATGTTTCTTCCTCAAAAACACATGCAGAACAATCAATATTAAGATGACACCGTCAACTCCTTAAGTTTGAAAACACAGGAAGGTCACCATAGTCTAGTTTCCATGTGAATATTTTGACATTCTCCAAAATTTCCAGACTCCAAATTTTCCACCAAAATCTCAAATATAAATCAGTATTCGAAGACTCACCTAAAGTGTTGAGCAGTGTCTCCTTCCATTGCAAAGCAAGTTTCTAACCCTTCTTAAGAGTAGATGCCATCTGTTGAAAATTTTCATCTCAAACTCATATGATCTTCATCTTCCCTGATACCTGAAAAAACATTATGCTGACTTTTCAAAGACATTTCCACGCATATGAATCATTGTGTCTTGGGATCATGTCAGCCATGTTGCCTCCTCTACGGTACTTCGCTATGTAGATTTTATTGATAAAAAAATCAGGGTTGACTATAAATCTCCCAAGTTGGCTTCATCAACATTGTGTTGTTTAGCCTTTAACAGAGAGTAAATTCATTCATCCCCTAGAGTTGTCCCTTTGAAGAGTCTCTTCCAATCTAGTGTATATCATTACTCTACTTATAGTTTGACTACCAGAAGTTGATTGTTAGGGAAGTAAATCTATTGCACAACGGTTTAGGTAGTTTGAAGCAGCTCATTGCTTAAAGTGGGATAACTTGTATGCCTGCCTTTATCCAAGCCTCTTTCCCTACTTCTGAAAGGAGAAGAACATTCTAGTTCTGAACCTTTTGGTACAAATGATCTTCAATAAACTTGAAGCTCTCACCTAGCTCACATATATAGGCCGGCCCATGTATCGTTAATGTTTAGGAACAATAATACTCATATTTAGAAAATCTCTAAATAACTTTAACATCACCGAATCCATGTTGTTGATTCCACTAATTTCAAACTTCTTGTAATCAATTTTCTGACCCGCAATGAATTGATAACAAGACAAGGTTTTTTTCAGTTCACTCAAGGATTGTAGGTCAGCTTCCATAAGAAACATACAATCAATTGTAATGAATAGGTGATTGATACCGACAGACCTCTCGCACTTTTCATCCCTGCCAACAGCCTGCGTTCCTTGCTTCTTAACAGACTGCAGGATAACCATTTTGACAAATAAAAAATAACGGAGGCAATATAAGATGTCTTTGACGAATCTCTTTGGTATGGATGATGATATCAAATTCGTTTCCATTAATATTAATATTGTATGTGACCGCTTCGACGCACTTCATAACTTTGCAAACCCAAGAAGGAGCAAACCCCAGCCTCAGCATCATGATATATAGGAAACACCAGTCAACTCTGTCAAAAGCTTTAGTCATATCCACTTTCACTGATAAGAAATCCGTCGGACCTCTTTTCTTATGCTTTATGAAGTGTGTAATCTCATGCGCACTGATACGAACCAAGTTGGTTGCATCGGACAAACTAAATAGAAGAGGAAGATGAGATGTTGGAAGAGGTTGAGATGAGAAATTGATGAAAGGGGTTAGGGTTTGAGAAAGGAACAAGGAGATGAGATAAAGATTAATTCATTCTTCATTACGGTAAAAGTTTCTCAACATTACTATTTATACAGCTGACTAGGTCAATTGCATATTACATTTATACCCCTAATTTAGGATACGTAACATTCCTTCGTCCTCAAAACGACCTTGTCCTCAAGGTCATTATTTTCTGGTAGCCTTGGTATTGAAAATAGCAATAACACCCACATGTTAATCCAATCAAACTTTGCGCCAAAAGCTTCTTGTTGATATCCACTGCTGAAGCATTCATTATTACTGAAGTTCTCAATAACAAGAACAAATGGAGAAATGATGTTTTCCAAATTGCATTCAGTGCCGATAGTTCCTTCAGCCGCCACATGATAGACATCATCCCAAATTGACCATGAACTTTTGCATGTAGCCAGCAATAGAACTCACGCTGAACTCGAATATCAAACGCCTTCTCATCATCATGTATCTTCATGTTACTAGCATGAGCCATGTATTCCCAACTTATTTGGTATACTGAGATAGTCAAACATAATCCAAACACCAAATTTCTCTTTATAATGCTTTGTGATATCTTTGAGAATGCAGGTTGATGGTTGCTACGAAGATACCGACCACACGCATTAATATTACTCAGCTCAAACATTTGATGCTTGGAATAGAAGGCAGCCAAAATGACTGTGATATGATGACTTTGATCAAATAAACAACGAGTCGCCTTTAGAGTCACCAAATAACACTTACACAAAGAACATCCAATATGAACAAGGAATAATTGGTCATTCAGTTGGCTCTGAATGCAGAGTGTTTCTTGAACAGGGACACCATCGTCCTGTGACATATAAGCAATTCCCACAAATCCATGAGAGTATAGTAACTGAGGCGGTGTTGTCTTTCAGTGGATTTTGTGTTCGAACAAAAAGTAAGGTTGAAAGACATACTAAACAAATCTCAGAGTTAAGGGATAATAACCGATCCACCAAACTGTCAATGATATATAAAGGCGCATCTCTAACCCAAAGAAACAATGCAAGTCAAGGATGCAAGTATCTCAATTAATGGAGACTCGCCTTGTTTATTTTGATGATTAGGCAGATGCAGTTTAAGAATCCACTTCCTTACAACATCCATATCTACCAGTAGTTGTATTATCTTCATAATTTCCAAACATGAAAGTCGCCCAATACCAAACAGTCGAGCTAAATCCTCTCGATCACATGTTTTCTAATGAGATCTCCCAGCTTCGGAAAATAATTACATTGAACTTTCAAAAAGTGCATGAGGAAAACCATTTTGCGTGAGAAGCACACCCGAATCTTGACATTAATCACATTGATATTCCGACAAAAATCTCCAATCTTGATTAATAAGTAATCATCATGACTTAGTAGCCGGTTGCACTCACTTGAATTCAAGCGAGCATAACTTTTCATAAATTCTGTCCATACACGCCGAAGCCTTGGTTTGGATCCAATCAACACTTTATACTCAGATCCACTTGCTCTTAATAATTTAGACCAGAATCCGTCCATTTGAATTAAAAAGAGCTCTAAAGTTAGCATCACAAAGCCATCATCTCTTAGAGGTAAGAGTAGAATGAAATGAAAGTCAAACAGTTTAGGCCTCTTGTTGGAACTCCGTATAAACAAATAAAACCCAATTCCACCAGTAGTTTCCATCAATGATATAAGTATCATCTTCAAAAGCATTACCAACATTTGCTTGTGATGAGCATTTGAGTAAATGACGAAGAAATTCCCTGAATAAAACAAGAACCCAAACACTGCGGCTAACGTCATTTTTGTATGATGTCAGGAGGTTTGACAGGTAACATATAGAAACTAAGTTTCCCTGATGCATTTCGTCGAACATCTTCTGAGCAACACATTATACTTGTATTCAAAATATTCATAACCACGGACTTAGATAACACAAGATCATTCATACCAACCGTAACCTTATGAGATGAGAATAACATAGAAAAGTCAATGAGACTGGCTGAAGATTTTACCTCCGGATGTCCATCCCTAGATTCCACAAGCTCTTCAGAGATCTCATTCAACTTGTCTTCATCATTTGAACTGGTGTCGATAATTGCAATACCTTCAACTTCCATAGACACGTCAGTTTGACATTCAAGAGAAATTTCAGGGTCTTGTTGTTCATCAACTCTAGTAGAATCCATCAAAGCCTCTTCTCTCAATGCTATTTCAAGCTCACTCAAACATGATTTCATATCTTGGATTCCCTTTCCATAATATTAACTAGGTTGGATAACCTAGTAACACCCTGTTGTAGCTCTTTTAAGGCGATGGACACATCATCATATATATTTGACTTTGTGAAAGAATTGCGAATATCCACTACAAAATCTTGCCACGTTGTAAGCTGGATATTCCAAAGCATCTTTAGCTGCCGTTCATGGTACCATTCCATGTACCACTCTACTGCTTTCCCAACCAGGTACCGTGTCGCAACTGGCAATTTCTGATGCTCTACTACTTGATGCTGAATGAAGAAATACTCCAAATGATAAAGCCACCAATCCACATACTCGCCCTGAAAGTAAGGAATTTCAGATTGAAGATGAAAATTTCCGAATGGACTGTTAGGGTGCGACATTATTGTTTGTTTCCGTTCAAATCTCTCGATGAAGAAGCACCAATTGATACGAACCAAGTTGGTTGTATCGGACAAACTAATTAGAAGAGGAAGATGAGATGTTGGAAGAGGTTGAGATGAGAAATTGATGAAGGGGTTAGGGTTTGAGAAAGGAACAAGGAGATGAGATAAAGATTAATTCATTCTTCATTACTGTAATAGTTTCTCAACATTACTATTTATACAACTGACTAGGTCAATTGCATATTACATTTATACCCCTAATTTAGGATACGTAACACGCACTTAGAATATTCTCTGAAATCAGTCTGCCTTTCATGAATGCACTTTGAGATTCAAAGATCGCATATGGTAAGCATAAGTTCAGCATATTCCCCAGTACTTACATGACAATCTTCTTTGCCATGTTGCAAAGGCTTATTGGTATATAGTCTCTTAAAAAAACTGCATCCTTGGATTTGGGAATTAAAACGATCATTGTCTCATTAGGCTTCTCATCTGAAATTCCATTATTCAAAAAATTGAGAACCTCGACGCAGAAATCATATTTCATCATTCTCCAAAATCTTTGATAGAATAGAATAGAAAAACTATGGGCACTTGGGACTTAAGAAGGATCTACTGAAAGACTGCGTTCATGATTTCCTCCTAAGTGAAGGTTTCGTTCAACATCAGATTTAAATACTTCGAAACCTTTGGTTTAGGGTTGAGCTGCCTATAACGCCATGTTCAAATCCACTTCCTCATTTGTTGAAGTTCCTCCCTGAAATAAAGATTAGTGGTACTTAGTGAATTTTAAAATGATACTGAAAGTATCACTTACCACATTTTCATCCTCTAATTTATGAGTTGAGATGGTTTTCTTTTTTTGTATTGCTTTGAAGAAGGGTGTGTTTTTCACCTTCTTTCAGCCAGTCCGTTCTTGCCCTTTGTCTCGCTAACCATTTATTCTGTCTATTCTAGGGCCTTCCTTTAAATTGATAATCCTTTCCTTGAAAGCTTTAATCATATTTCGTATACACCCAAAATGCTTTTGTTCCAGCTCTAGATATGTTTACTAAATTTCTTCAATTTCTCGAATAAAGAGGTACCATTTTGAGTGCTAGACCAAGCTTGAGCAACCACAGTTATGACGTAGTCATCTCGGCATCACATTGGTTCAAAAATGAATTATTTACCGTTTTCCTTTTGGAGTGAGTTGCACTGAACTTGATAAATAGTGGTATCTGGTATGTCATCTGAGGCGTTCGTAAAACTCAATAAAACTTGCGAATTCTTTTAACTTTTACCATTGTTTGTTTTCCACGGCCCTATCAAATCTAACTTTTGTCTCGTGCTCTCCTATTCTCCTATTGATACCCCCTGCAACCCAAGTCTCTTAGCTTGCAATCACTTAAAGCTTCCCTTAAATTCCTCATTTGATATTTACTTCTGTCTTTAGTTCCTTCCATTTCATCAGAGTGTAGTATTTCATTGAAATCCCCAAATACTAGTCAGGGTTTAGCGTCGACATTCCTTAGTCATCTGAGGAAATCCCATCTATTCTTTCAAACTTCAAAGATTCACTCTAAGGTTGCCATAGAAAAGAGTTAATTTAAACGGCTTAGCAATTCTTACATCAACATCGTGAATATGACTAGAGTAGAGGTGTCAAAATGGGCGGGCGGTTAATGGGCGGGTTTTAAATGGGTGATGGGTAAATGAGTGTTTTACCCATTTAACCCATTTAACTTAACGGGTTAAATGGGCGGGTAATAACGGGTGACGGGTTATCCGTTTATACCCATTTATACTGGTTATCGAATAAAATGTTCGTTTACACGTTTATGTTCGTTTATCCGATTATACTCGTTTATTCATTTATACATATTTAAACTTGTTAAAATGGTAGTTAAAATATAAAATGGACTAGAGTACTACATCTACCTTCGGTTTCCATAATAATACCAAACCTTTGGCTCGTCCTCTGCACCCTATTGCGAAACAACTACTGAATCAAAGTTAAATTCTCATATGTTCTCCGTCTCTCACCACCATTTTTATCTCAGTCAAACCCAAAATTAAAGGACTGTGAGATTCAATTAGGTCTTTAAGGGCTCTAACTGCTCGTGGTCGACCTAATTCATGATAGTTCCATCCTTTACAATTCATGGTGACTGGCAAGGTCGACTCCCGACCTTTGCTAATTCATGGAGTCGTTTACCTTCATACTCTCCCAATGCGTCCTTTGGACCAAATAGCATGGAGACACTTTGATTTTGAGTTTGGTTGTTCAGCAAAAACGTGGTCTCACCCTCTTTCTCTTTTTTATTTACTTTTAATTCCTCATTGATTTAGTACCCGCTTTCAATTACTAGTAATGTATAATGAGAATTATTTTCACGGCGTCTCGGCGAGTCTCGCCGCTAGACTATCGCTAAGACGCTTAGTCGATATGGTGAAAGTCCAGGCATTACATAGCGTACGGCGTAATAGATATTTAATGTATATTTATATTTTTTTAACTTAAATACTACTGATTCTTGATAAATATACTGTAATATTACTGCTTTGTATTAGGGATGCACAACCGGTCCAGACTGAACGGGACCGGATAATTACATTCCGGACCGGACCGGTGAACCGTAAATTTTTAAAGATGACGACCGTGGGCCGAACCGGACCGGACCGTTATGGACCGGTCTAATTACGGTCCGGTCCGGGTTTGGACCGTAAACTCGTAATGATTATTTTTATTTAATTTTAAATTAAAAATTGATTTTAAAAATCAAAATAATATATATTATTAACTTTATATACATTTTATTTAATTTTTTAAACATTTTCGATAACATTTAGGTCTAATTTTTTATTTTTTATTGATATATATCTATTTTGTGTAATATATTTTTAATATTTTAATTTTTGTAGTTATTTAATTTATATTACGGTCCGGACCGGACCGTAACATGTAAATCCCAAATTTTATGGACCGTGGACCGGATCATATTTAGACCGGGACCGGACCGTAAATTTACGGTCCGGTGTAATTTTGTGCATCCCTACTTTGTATCATACATTCTAATTTTAGTATGTTTGGGGTCATATCTTAATTTATTTATTGTATCACGCATTAATATATAGGGAAAGTATCATGTGGATTCTCTCTATTTGGTGGACTCGTGGATCCCCTCTTGCACCCGTTGATTGCATTTTTTGGACGCACCAAATTGTGTCAACGCATTAATGAAGCATGTGACTTGCACGTGTCCTTTAAAGGGTCATAGATACAATATGCTTAAAACGAGTGAAAACAACTTTCTAATAGGCATGCAAATCAGAAATGATGACGGGTGGTTTGAATTACTAACCATGCATAAATGCATATTAATTTTCCTAGTATTGATACATAAGTAGAGAGCTATATTGACTAAAAAACCAAAAGTCAAAAGTTACAGCATGGACCATTACAAAGATTTTCGAAAATATCTACTAGTCCACGAGCTTGAGACCCCAGCTCATGTCCTCGCAATGCCTGACATGAGGAACGAGCTTACCAGTATCAATTCCTGTTTTAGCCTTGCAGTCATAAAACGGAGGAGCATGGAAGCAAGGTTCCATTGACATGGCTCGTTGACATGCTGGATCTGGAGTTGTCTCATTTTCAGGCTTGAAAAAATCCAAGGCTTTAATCCACCCAAACTTTGAGCCACATAACCAAATGTCGACCATGAGCTTGTTACTAGCACGTCTGTCAAGCTCAGCAGATACATTTCAGCCCATGCTTTCCTGTTGTGCATTTTTTTTTCAGTTTGTTGGTGCTCTTCGTGGCTTGGTTGGTAAACTGCTATTATCTCACCTGTCACTGTCGAGTGTTCCCAGTACAGGTTTCTGATTTTCTCAAAGTATCCACCAGATAAGGATGTCATGAGTACAGCTTTCGACTTGGGCTTTCCGGGTGGACTTGAGATGGGATCCTGCATGCTGATTTCTGGCAAGAGATTCATTTTCATTGTGCAGCTGAGTATCTGATCCAGTACATACTGGAAGGGCCCAGGTCTGGAATCAAAGACTCTAATCTGGATTCCAATCCTTTCATCTGCTTTTGCCAAATATGCTTCATAGTAACGAGTAATGAGACCCCAAACTGAATTTGTAGGGTGAAGTAAGTATCGGCCAATGAGGTGGAATACTGCTTCTTTTTGCGGGAACAGGTTATTCAGCTCCGTCACATATGAAGGAATTAAGAACAATGACGGCACAAAGTAGTTATCAGTTTTCATGATCAGCCAAGGGACGTTTCGAAGAAAATCTTGATTTTCATCGCAGAAGAAGAGCTTATCTTGATCATCATAATCATGAGCCAAATGGAGATACAAAAATGGGGGGACAGCTGTAGTGGCTTTCTTTAACATATTACCGTAGGAGTGTTTAGATTTCTGATCCAAAGAGTTGAACTGGCTCATTAGAGGGAAATCGCGCGGAAGCAACCAGGAGGTCTCTACAAAGGGTTCACAAAAAAGATCCGGAATATCAACTCCTGGGTCAACGAGAAGGACACGGTTTGTGAGGAGAGCATAAATGAAGGCTGAAGCCAATGTCAATATCCTGTTCCCTAATCCACTGAAAGAAATCCACACCACATAACCACAATCTGAGGGTTCAGCAGTTTTGCCTCTCTTCAACTGTTCCAGCATATTTTGGTATGGTTCAGTCCCCGGACCACATCGTTTATGAAGAGCTTCGTAATTCCGTAACTTTGAGACAAGGTAAGGAGACGGTTTGAATGGTGATTCTTTACGATACAGAGCTGACTGGTATCTACTAAGACAAGCGCTTTCGTCGAATCCGGAAACAAGTAGACCCCCAAGTAACTTATCTACTGATGTCTCACCCACACTTGACTGAGAAAAATCATATCTTGACCTATTCACTTAAAAACGAAGTAATGCAACCGATCAGATACAAAGCACAAGTTTCTAAAAGTCTGAATAATATCAAGGTATTTACTTGTTCACGACTATTACAACAGACCACAATCACCAGCTTATACTTTTATACATACCTCTCTAAATAAATCCTTCTTTATCGAATTTACTCTATAACACAAATTACATATCATTCCCCGACACCCTTACTCATTACATGCCTTCCAACAACACAACTTCATAAAACTCGGAATCTCACCAAGTCATGACTTTTAGTTGATTTTACCCCTAAACCGGAAAAAACATTGAGCATTCCGTAAATAGTCATTGCATAATTTGACTCCATAAGAAATCATAATTTTTTGGATAGAATAGCTTGCTATATGATACAATGAGACAGATACAAAACTGCCTAAAATTAATAAACACTGATACTCAAAATGCAAAATTACAACAAAACAGGATACAAATCCAGGAAGATAACAAAAATAAACAAAATAATTTACCATCCAAAGTAAAAGAATCACCTTGATCTTCAAGAACCCTAGCTTCTGCAAATGCCCAAGACCCATCAGTCGGCGGGTCTCGAAAAATCACCGACAGAGAAAACAGCACCGAAGCCAGCATTAAAAAAACGACCAGTAAACCAATAAATCTAAAAGAAGTAAGGCCGCATTTGGGACCTAAAACCTCTCTATTGTAGCACACATTTTGAGAGGGTTTTGGTCACTGCTGGTGATATTTTTGACCAATCTTCTCATACTGAAATCTTAAGATTCTGATCGTATCTGGGTATCGTTTGGATTGATCTATTATTAGCGAGCGGCTCGGATCTGGATTCAGGGGTTTCAGGCGTGTTGTGTGATTTAGGCGACGAAGTGAATCCCGGTGGGAACAAGCAATGGGAGTGTAGTTTGTTGTCGGTAATTATATTCAGGCCCCTCAAGTTCTGATTTGTTCGTGGCGATAGCTCTTAAAAAAATGCTTCAATGAGCAGCACGACAGCCCTGATTGGTGGAATTAACAATTTAGATTAGTGTATAAAGTTTTAGGAGGATTGTTGAAATATCCGCCAGTGATCAATTATAATATAATGGTTAATATTTAAAGTTAAATAAGTTAAATTTAATCGTCCCGTATTTTTTAAAAGTTTTATGTCATATATATATATATAAGTTGTATCATATGGATTTATCTATTTTCGTGGACTGGTGAACCCCATTTTGCATTCGTTGATTGCATTTCATTAATGCCTGAGATTGCACTACGTCATTTCATTTGCACGTGCATGTCATGTGCAAAATATGTGTAACTCACATGTCTCATTGATAAAATGCAATCAACGGATGCAAAACAAGATTCACCAAAAATGATGGATTCACATATTACAATATCTATATACATATATCATGTTTCACATAATCTCAACTCTTTCATTCGATTTTGTACCCTAATTTAGAATTTTGCGATAAATACAATGCCACCAGCATCAAACAAATAGCGCAATTACACATACTAATTAGTTGTACATAATATGTGCAATTTTTTGATGAAATAAATAATTGATTAATTATTTAAATAAATTAGTTTTTATGATATTTTGAAATAAAATTTTGGCTTCAAAAAAACATTCTTTATAGGATCTTGCAAAACTATCACAAAGGATAAGCGCCCTAACGGCCAGACACCCGGTCTCTATGATCTCTCAGGTTAAAATTTAAAAAAAAAAAAACTTGCAAAACTATTGTGTATAAAATTGGAGAATAAGTTTATAAGACATGACATTCGATACAAGTTAGTATTTAACTATAGAGGTGGTCTCTTTTGAAAGCCTTACTGTTGGGTGAGACCCTGACCCCTCATCATGACCGTTGGTTGGATTTGCTTTTGGAGTTCGGATTCTCATCCCTTAATATGGATCTCAAAAGAGCATCCCTCTTTAACTATAACCTCAAAGCAACTATGAAATCAGTTTTCTTCCTCTTATTTTTACTTGATTGTATCAAACCATTGGATATTTTTCAATAACTCAGCTCAAGAATATCCGCAATCATTCCTACGCCGAATGTGTAGCCAAGATCTCCCTGCAGAGTAATCTAATCTTTTTTCCTGCAAGTCAACTACTTCTAATTAGTTACTTACAATACGTTAATTTTAGTTAGGGTTAATTACGAAAAACCACCCTCATAATAGGTCATATTCCACACCACCACCCTTATATTGTAATATTACATTCGACCACCTGTATAACATTTAACGTTCCCAAACAACCACCTATCACTGTTCCGTCAAGTTTTTCGTTAAATATATTAAGTTTTTAATATAATAATAGTGTTTTTATTACAATACACCACCTCTATAATAAATATGTGTCCACTTCACCACCTTTATAATCAATTTGGTTTCCATTTAACCACCTCTCCGTTAACTGCCGTTAACTGAGGTGGTTCTTTGGAAACGTTAGTAATTATAAAGGTGGTCGAATGTAATATTACAATATAAGGGTGGTGGCGTGGAATATAGCCTATTATACAGGTGGTCATCTGTAATTAACCCTTTTAGTTATCTACAAACATCAGTTGTTATAGTTTTCATGCCTGCACGTTCATCCTTACTGCTTCTCAACTATCCACTGCATATATCTTTCCTTTTAGACATTGTGCCGCGCATGAATGCTTAATTGTCAATCATCCTCAGCACCTTATCTATCATCTTTAGTTTTGCTGATGACTTCCTCTTCCTCCAGATGATGATGACCCTCAACTTCCTTCACATAGTCACTGCAAGTCTCCTTAGAAGATAGCTCAAGAAACAGATGATTTAGAACCTGAAAGATGGGAGCAAGAGGAAGATGGTATACTCTCTTTCCCACGTTTCTTCTGTTTTCTTTAGTTTCAGTTCCTCTCATTGCAAGTCTGCCTCCGGCAACATACGCTCCTCCAGACAGTTATTTAATTAACTGTGGGTCTAAATCCGCAACCCATTTAGATGATGGCAGAACATATAAGTCAGACAGCCAGGCTGCATCTCTTTTATCTGCACAAGAAGATTATCAGGTCTCAGTGGATTCCTTTCCTCCAACCTTCTCCCCACCTCCAAATTCACCACCATCATCTCTTCCTCTGTACGCCACTGCACGTGTGTTCCCACATGGTGCTACTTACAGCTTCTTTATATCTCGCCCTGGCCTACATTGGGTCAGGCTTTACTTCTATGCCTTACCAGGTCCAGAAATAATCTGACCAGTTCTATGTTCAGCGTCAGCACAGCTGATCACGTCTGCTGCATGACTTCTCGACTGATGGCGAAGCCATGCCTGTTTTTAAGGAATATCTGTTGAATATCACTGACGAGAAGCTCTGCCTAAGGCTCACACCCAAAGAAAAATGCGGCTTTCATTAATGGGATTGAGCTAGTTTCGGCCCCAGAAAGCCTGTTATCTGATTCAGCATCCAACGTGTCTCCCAAGTCTATATACACTGGGCTGTCCAAGTGCTTGTTTGAGGTTTGTTACAGAATGAATGTGGGTGGGCAGGTGGTATATCCAGCTGACGATCCTCTGGCGAGAACATGGGAGAGTGATCTTCAATACAACATGTTTAAAAAGGGAGCTCAGAATGTGTCTGTTGCACCAAATCGAATTCGGTACCCTCCAACTGGTGCTGTTACTCCTCTAATAGCTCCTAATGCTGTTTACTCTACAGCTGACACGATGGCGAGTCTGGAGTTCATGACGCCAACTTCAACCTCACCTGGATGGTGGATGTTGATCCAAGCTATTCATATCTCATCAGAATGCACTTTTGCGACATTGTGAGTAAGAGTTTGAATGAAATGTACTTCAATGTCTATATCAACCGATTAATGGCTGTTCCAGGACTGGACTTGTCCACGCTCGCTGGCGGCCTCGGTGTCCCATTTTTAAGGATTCGTGATTGACCCTACACTTATAACAAATGGGACTATTAAATCCAGCTCGGCCCTGCCACAAGCATCGAATCATCATCCCCAAACGCAATTCTGAATGGTTTGGAAGTTCTGAAGATAAATAACTCAGCTGGGAGCTTAGATGGGATGTTTTCTGTTGATGGGATTTACAAGGGGCCTGGAAGGCTTAATTTCATGAAAGTTGCCGCTGGTATCGGCCTGGTGTTAACCGCTGCAGCAGCTGCTGTGTTGTTAGTGGCAGTGATCTCTTTCAGATTGCGAAAGAGGCCTCAGGGTTGGGAAAAGCGCAACAGCTTCTCATCCTGGCTTCTCCCTATCCACTCAGGCAACACAAGTTTTATGTCGAGCAAGAGCTGGTCTAGAAAGACTGGTATGTCCTGCAGTTCAGTGAGCAAGAGCGGACTGAGCTTTGTCTCAACTAATGGCCTTGGCAGATGCTTTACATTTCACGAGGTAAAAGAAGCTACTCAAAATTTTGACGAGAAGGCAGTAATCGGCGTAGGAGGGTTTGGAAAAGTCTACTTGGGAACTTCTGCAGCAGGGATCAAGCTGGCCATAAAAAGAGGTAATCACGACTCACAACAGGGAATGCATGAGTTTCAGACTGAAATCCATTTGCTGTCTAGACTCAGGCATCGGCACTTGGTTTCTCTAGTGGGATACTGCGAGGAGAAATCAGAGATGATCTTAGTATATGAGTACATGTCCAACGGCCCACTTCGCGACCATTTATATGGATCAAGCTTACCCACATTGTCATGGAAGACGCGGCTTGAGATCTGTATTGGAGCTGCAAGAGGTTTGCATTATCTCCATACCGGAGCTGAGCAGAACATCATACACAGAGACGTCAAGACCACTAACATCCTGTTAGATGAGAATTTCGTGGCTAAAGTGGCTGATTTCGGGCTCTCAAAAGAGGCGCCGAATTTAGAAAATACTCATGTCAGTACTGCAGTCAAAGGCAGTTTTGGATATCTGGACCCTGAGTACTTTCGCAGACAACAACTGACAGAGAAATCTGATGTGTATTCATTCGGGGTTGTTTTGTTTGAAGTTCTATGTGCCCGGCCAGCAGTGGATCCATCATTGCCTAGAGAAAGAGTGAGTTTAGCTGAGTGGGCAATGAAGTGGCACAAAAAGGGTCAGCTGGGGAAGATAGTTGACAAAAGCATAATCGAGAGCATCAGGCCAAATTCCTTGAAGAAATTTGCTGAGGCAGCAGAGAAATGCTTGGCCGAGTATGGGGTAGACCGGCCACCAATGGGAGATGTGCTGTGGAGCTTGGAGTACGCACTGCAGCTCCAGCAGGCTGCCGATGCCCCTGAAGATAAAAGCATAAATCTTATCAAATTAGACGATGATACTGAAGAAGAAGCAAGGGGGTTACCTTCATCCTCTTCAACGACTTGTCTGCTGCCAGACTCTGGGGTGGCAAGTGATGTGTCGGAGGTCAATATGGGAGCTCCAATGTTCTCCAAAATGGGGGATTTTCAAGGACGGTGAGGTCAGCCAAACTCATAAATGGGTCATGTCATTTTCTTGATTCTGTTTATCCAAAGTGTGACTTATTAGTATGCCTGCTTGTTTTGTATTAAGAAATCAAGCAAATTTCTGAAATTTACATGCTTAAAACTCATCCAATAAAGATTGACTTTTTCATTTGAGTCTGTTTGACTTTTATCATTTTCTTTTAGACACCATTTTTTGTTAACAAACACTCCACCATATACAAAGAAACTCTGCTAGCTTGAGTTATTTTAAGATCTAAGCACTATCTCCCTAATCATCATGATACATTAACCTTTTAAACATTTAACATTAGATTAGCAGAGTTTTAAAAAAAAACTAGAACATTTATAAACTGAGACATACAGCAACTGACAGAGATGGCAACTTGACCACAGAGGTTTGTGGAACGAAACTACGCAAACCATAACATCATCTGAAATCATAGTCAAACCATAAAGAGAGATATATCTACTGATTAGGAGAATGGAGGGAAACATCATACCTGTAGGCTCTAAGAGTCTTTGCAATCCGTAAGCCATTCAGGATAGTCAGAAGCTCAATCTACAAGTTTCTAAAAAAAATACAAGCAGCTCACTATTGCTTCATTCTTACTTGCCCAGACTCTCTTAGCCTTGATGCTTCTGTAACTACCATTCATACACTCATCACATTTGAATCACATGATTCAAGACAGGTTTCATGCAATCTCTACCTGCAGGCTTTCCTCATATGCTTTTGTCTATACTCTGTCTAAGACAATTCTGACAGCAGATACACGTGCTTCCTGGTAACCTGTTATTTTTGCTCATTGCAAAAGCATACACAATCAAGGCTCCCCCAAACCAATATTTCCATCTTCATTTCCATCTTTGTACTCGGTGTCATTATATGATCCTCTGTCTGCACACTTACATCTGCAGTATATTCTAATTGGTGCTGACAAGTGTATTTTTGTTGGTTTTGATTTTGCAACAGTTTATGAAATTTCTTCACCCAGTTCCTCTCTTCGTTTCTTCAGCTGGGGCAGTGGTCTACTCATTCACTATAGCCAATGTACAAGTGATTTGCAATTTCAGCATCTAGCTTCAGTGTTATTAGCCATGGATTGAACATCAAATGGATTTTCCGCGTAAAAGCATGTTTTCTTGTGAAACGGAAAACTTTAACATCCATGCAGCTGGGAGGTCGAGCACCTCAAGGCTTGGGACAGTCTATCCATTGCTTACTCGTGCTCTATTCTGCTCATTCTTGACATATTCATGAGCTGCAGGATAAGTTTTATATCAGACCATACAGATATTCATAAATGATTCAAATTACATAAAAACGGAATATATGATTTTTCTGCCAACCCAAAGGAAACAGAAGTGACTCTTGTCAAAGCCCGGTTTGAAATCTGGAATAACTAATGTTTATTAAGGATATATATGCATAGAATGTACATGCAATCACCTAAAAACAGGCTTAACCAATACAATATCTTGAGGACGCACCAATGTGTTATCAAATATTCAAATAGCAGACCATAATTCTAATCAAATAGCATTTGTGTGATCATATGAAATGTCAAGTCAAACCAAAATAATTCTAAGAAACGATATTTAAACAACAATTGAAAACTGATATCAAAATAATTTTAAATGAAGTATTTTATTTAATCAAAGACGCACTTTTCTCTCAATCACAGAGAGCAGAAGATGCAAACCAAATGAACGTAAATGAAAATTATGACCAGGACTAAAATTTGCAGAAGGTAAAGCAATGTCTAATAATCAAACCAAAAAATGAAAGAAGCCCATCCTTAATCAACGGCAAATTGGCAGTTTCAATGTTCAACTATAAAAATGTCATCAAAGTCATGGAGAGCTTGAAACCGCAACTCCTCAAACTCAGCAAGCAATTCATCTTCGGTCTTGAATTGACGCCCGTAAAATTCATAAATTATGGGTGGTATAAGACCATGAGATTTTCCCAAATCGGGTCTCCACTCCCAACAATATTTGTAACCTCTTAGTTGTTTACAAACAACCCACATTGATCTCAAAGAGAGACGACTTTCATCGGAATCTTTTTGGCAATACTCTTTATAGCAACTCAAAGGATAATACATTGACTTAAATTCACTTGGACGGCACTGGCGCAAGAACAATTTTACAAATTTGTATTGATACAAACCTCTGCTGCCACAAGACGACTTTGAGTTGAGTTGGGACATGAATCTTTGATCTTTATGCATATCCAAATCCAAGATCCTGGGCATATCATTTGAATTACTCAGGGCAGATTCAAATATATAAGTTTTTCTCCATGCAGGTCGATTCAACTTACTGCAGCTCAGCATTATTATCTGTGTTCACAGTAGGAGAGTAACAAATTAGTTACATAAAGAATAGTAAAAGCTAAAAAAAATAACCCAAAAGATACAGTATTCAGATCATATGGGTTACCTTGGCAAACATACACTGAGCAGCCGTATGTCCAGCTTCTGCGGCAATACTTATCAAACCATTGATTTCCTGATAATTTATGTAATTCCCTTCCGCTACATCAACGCCATTAAAGTTCACAGCCATTAGAACATCACCGCGTTTACAAATTTCTGCAAACAATCTGCAACTGCATGGACCATGGAGCATGAGTCTATATAAGCCACACTTAATAAAACAACAAAGAACCCTGACTCACCATCTAATCTACAACAATCCAGCACTAAAGAATTCACAACCAATAACACACGAAAGTCCTAACTCAAATCGTAATACAAAAATTATGAATCATCCAATGCTAAAACATACACTGCCATCGCCCTGGCAAGCTCTGCGGCGCCAGATTGAGCCACGTTAATGAAAATGTAGCTCATCTCATCGCTGCTCAAATCAGTAATGGCTGTGTTCCTTTCCTTCACTAGCTTACATCTCTTACTGCAGCGATTCACCATATTCGAATTGGTACTGAAAACCCTAAAAAATCAATCGCATCAGATATTCACGAGATTGAGTTCGAATGGACGATGATGCATAAAACCCTAGATTAGATTCTTAACTTGAAGCCGCGAATCCCGTGGAAAGGGAATTGAATTGAATTGAAACGATATAATTTTAAAGGTTGCATAGGAAAACCATCCCTACAATTTTTTTAGAATAACAATTCATGAATTCAAATTTTATTTAGTGCGGCCACCCATCACTATTCTGTTAAAGCATCTGCTCCGATGAGGTTTGGCTTCAAAATTGAAAATGTCTCAAATTGAGAACGTTCTCACCATTTTCATACACACCCGTTGAAAAAAATATCCAGGTGAAATAAAACATCTAACAGTTATCAACAACGACAATGAAAATGATTCGTACTTTTCAGATTATTACCGTCCTCGATTAGTTTTTTTATTTGATTATATTTTAATGTAATTTTTTAATGTCATTTTTATTTTTAATTTGATTTTTAAATAACTTAATAAGTTTAATTGATGTACCTAATTTGTTTGTCATTTAGTACTTTCAAATAACAAAACTTAACGAAACAAAAATTAAAAAGTTGAACTTAAAATGTGAATAGTAATAGAAGCTCATCAAGACAGTGATGAGTGCATAAACTGTGTAGATTGCTATTACTTATTGATGAATAGTAATAGGAATTGCTTCTCGAGAAATTTCTCAACGAGATAAAACTTCCTCAACAGGTGCGGATGCCCTTAACTATTCCGTTAAATTTAACTGTTGACTTATATAACCCTCATTAATTCATAATTATATAAATAATAATTCCTAATTGGCCATTAAAAATAACTTTAACCCTTAAATTAAATTAATCACAAACTAATCAAAAACATAATTATATAATTTAATAATCCTAATTACTAATTCAATTGACCCTTAAAATTAAATTAACCCTTAAATTAAATTAATATTTAAATTAAACCTTAAACCTTAAATTAAATTAACCGTTAAACTAAATTTTATCCTAAAATAAACTAACCCTAAATCATAATTATACAGTTCAATAATCCAAATTAATTATTTACATGATCCTTAAAATTCAATTAAACATTGAACTAAAAAAACACATTAGCCAAACAAACCCAAACCAGCTAAATAATCAATTATCAATTATCTCTTAAAACAAAATTATCCTTGAAAAAATTATCTCTAAACTAAAATAACTCAAAATCATAATTATAAAATTATATAATCCAAATTAGGATTATTTAAGTAAATAATTTGAATAATTAATTAGGATTAATTATGTATACAATTTTGATTTTGGTTGGTTTTTAAGGGTTAATTTAGTTGAAGGGTTAATTTAAATTTTGGGTTAATTTAGTTTATTTAATTCAGTTTAATTTTATTTATTTTGTTTAATTTAGTTTAGTGTTGATTTAATTTTAAAGGTCAATTAAATAATTAAATAGGATTATTTAACTATATAATTATGTTTTAGATTAGTTTTATTTTAAGATTAATTTAATTTAAAGGTTAATTAAATTGTAGGGGTTACTTAGTGTTTATTTATCCATTTAATTTTGGATTAATGAGGGTCAACTTAATCAACATTTAAGTTCAAAAGAGTAGTGACGGGGTGGCTACACTAAACAAAATTTGAATTCACAGTGGTTATTTTTTATAAAAAGTTGGAGGGGTGGTTTTGTTTAAATTAATCTATTGGACGGGTAGTTTTCGGCAAAAAAACCTTAATTTTAATTTGTTCATAAAATTACATCAAAATAAGATAGTAATAATTTTGATAATTTAAAATAAAGTCCTTTTGACATTTGACTGCAATTTTTTATTGGGTTTTTTAGCAATAATCATCCGTCCAATACCAGTTTTTTGACAAAACCGCCCTTTCAAAAAAATTGACTTAACCACCCACTAATTTAAAATTTTTTAAATTTGACACCCAAGTACTGTTCCGACGACTTATTCCGGTAAAATTCACATTGACTTTGTTGACTCAAAATTTTTTTGCCGAAAACCACCCCTTCAATACCTAATTTTTGACAAAACCATCCTCTCAAAAAAAATTTAAGTTAACCACCCACTAATTTGAAAATTATTAAATTTGACACCCAAATCAACCTAATTAATCTTAACATAACCCTATGAAATTTTTGCATAATTTGTATATCATTGTTAAAATTGTAGGGAATGTGGCCAAATCTTTATTTTTATAATTATAAATTCAAAATCTGATTAATATTATATTTCAATTATAATATTTTTTATTTTTATATAAACATTTTTATGTTTAGTTTAGTTAATTTTTATATATCAATATTTTTAATACAATTATAATTTATCTTTTTATTAAATATAATTACTATTACTCTTAAAATTTTAACAATGAAATAAAAATTATAAATATTTTAATATATTAAGTTGAATATAAAAATATAATTATAAAAATAAAGTATAATATAAATAAATAGTTAATTAGATTTTAAAACTTATTTATGTGTAAAATTTGATATCCATTAGCAAAAATTGCAAAAATTGCAAAAATTTCACAGGGTTATGTTAAGATTAATTAGGTTGATTTGGGTGTCAAATTTAATAGTTTTCAAATTAATGGGTGGTTAACTCAAAAAAATTTGAGAGGGTGGTCTTGTCAAAAATTAGGTATTGAAGGGTGGTTATCGCTAAAAAATCCTTTTTTATTCGCAACATACGAAATGTATTAAGGAGGATATGCATGTTTTTGTAGGATTATAGGACATCATTTCAACTGTTAATTTCTGTTCATTAAACGATTGATACTATAACCGCCAATATTTTTAGTAAATCCAACCGCTAGTGGTTTTTTGCAAATTCTACCGTTATATTTATTTAAAAACAAACTTTAATCTTAACCGTCAAATTAATCAAATCAACAATTAAAATTAAGTCTTTATATTTTAACCTCGCGGCATATAATCCCAATTGAAAGCCACAAAATTATCGATAGTTTTTTTACCCAAAATGACTGACTGTGTCGCTACGTTTAGTATTATATTCCAATCGTTGCATAATGAGATGTGAGATGGTGTTATTAATAGATAATTGAAAGTAAATTACTAAATTACTTTATTATAATGGTTCTTTACTAAAAGATTATCATTGTCCCATCAACTTGTGTCTATATTATTTTAATGTCTTAAAAGAGACAGTTATAAAAATTATTATTATAATACTGCCTCCGACTTATAAAGATTGTCCACTTTTTTATTTATTTATAAGGTATAAAATAATCAAAGTGGACAAATATAATGGGACAAAGAGAGTATATCATTTTGCAAAAACACAATTTTAACAACTATTTAAGAAATGAATTTATTATAATAATTCATTTATCAAAATGAAAGAATCAATGATTGTCTTGACCATCGTGTACAAATTTAAGGAGATTGGACTTATATATACAGGAATGTCTCATGTGGATCCATCTATTTTGGTGGATTTATAAACTCCCTCTTGCATCCGTTGATTGCATTTTTTGCAATGTACCAGATTGTGCCAACACATGTGTAACAAGATGCAATCAACACATGGAAAAAATGTAATCAACAGATGCAACAGGGGGTTCAGGAGTCCAAAATATATGGATCCACATGATACATTCCCTTAATGGTGATACTGGTTGTTTGCAAACTAGAGAGTCGATAGACATTGTGTAATAATAATAATCTGTCGAACATGAGTTTTTTTATAATCATTTTCTAGCAGTATTTTCTATGTTGACATTCATCAAAATTAAATTGAATTATCTTGTAGCTAGTGGACATTTATCAATCAGTTCAATTAAATAGTAGCTTATAATCTACCCTGAACAGGGCGGCATATAGTCATTTTGTAATTAATTTTAAAATTGTGGATTTTACAAAACGACTACATATAAGAGTAATTTTCTGCGATTAACCTACAAAAATTAAATAATTTAATTAATAAAATAATGTTTAATAAACGACACGGACGCTCTTTAGTTAATGAGGTTCTTATAATAAAATTATTCCGTAATTAGTTATGTTTCATAGAAAAGATGACACAACGTGAGGACTTAAACTTAAATACAAGTTTCTATAAATATAGGACATCGATATAGGTAGTTTGATTTAAGATTTTCCTTGAGTAATCTCTTTGCGACCAAAACTGTTTAAACATTAGTCTTCCGGCGGATAACGATAATTTTCCAATTAAGTTTGCTGAGTAATACCGCAATAAGAGAGAATCATTCTCCGCTTTTATCATTTGTACACTGATAGAAAGATAAAACATTCCAAAAGCTTGATATAATCCGTTTCAAAATAAAAATCCTTCTGAGTCATAGACAATCCTAATTCTAGCCCTACTCCATAGCTAAACTTTCAACAATGAACTATAGGAGATATAGTTAGTTATTAGTTAGAGATAATTACGGTAATTAGATAATTATAGTAATAGTAATAGATTAGTTTCTTATTTTACATTATTATTTTCCTATATATTGTAGAATCTTGTGTTATGTTTGCATCTATTAAAATTCTAGCCGCTGAGTCTTGTATTATGTAATCATTGTAGTTTGCATCTATTACAACTCTAGCCGCTTTTGTTTCTCTTTTTGTTTGACTTCTACATGGTATTAGAGCCAGTTAAGAGCATTCTTATTAAATAATTACAAATTAATTGTTCGAATTTTGCTCAATAATTGTTCAACATTGGAGGTTTTTACTTCTAATCTCATATGTTGGATGATTAGAAATCAACGATTGAGATCATGTTATACGGTCTCATAAATATTTAATCATCCTAGATCTTTACCCACTCAATAACTATATACCTTTAGATATTAAATATATTCATATTAAATACATCTACACATATTTTAATGTGCACCAAACTACTAGTTTTGGTAAATGTTATGCTGGGAATTGTCTATTGAATTTGATATCTATCTAGAAATAATGATCTAAAATGAATATTGCATGGCTTTTAATAAGATAATGATATTGCATTTAAAATATGAAAACAAGTCAAGTTGTGAATTCGAGCTAACTGAAAATGACTTTATTTCTGCTAATCAAATTCAGCACACATAAAAAGATTATGCTTTAGAAAAAAGGTAGTGGAAAGAAAATTTAATGAAAAATGTAAAAGATAATAATTTCTTCATGGAAAATTGAGAGGATGTTGACGATTGTTTCTTTTGTTGTTTTTTAATTTTTCTTGATAGAATAATCAAACATACTCAAATATTTCCTTTAGAATTTCCACCAAAATTTCTTTTCCATGCAACCAAACGAAACCTTAATATTTCATTTAAATTGTTGGATTGCGGATTATTTCATGATAGATTCTGAAGCTTTGGTGTGAAGATCACACACTCCTGTTTCTAGAAAATCTATAAACGGGAAGCACAGTGAGAAACAAGCTTCTCCGATTTAATCATTGATGTAAAAATCAGTTTCACTATTTCGTACATCTAGGTCACTAATCTTATAATCTTGACACAGTGGGCAGTGAGGCTAGACTAACCATATGGCTTATTTGTTCTGCTTTATGAATACCCTATAAGCTGATGAAGTCACTGGAAATCGATCATAGAGTTTTGTATGTCCTCTAGTGTTCTGCATTTTGTCTCGGGGACAAACTTCATGGCGAACAATAAGCCACATCCACAAACGGCGAAGAAGATGAAAAATGTACCGGTAAATGTTAGGCATCAGATTCAGTGGCCACCTGACATTAACGCATAATGCAGCTACACGAAGCTTGGCAAAAAAAGATTACCTACAGAACTCCATTCAAGCTCAAAAAGGAAAGCGTAGTTAGTAATAAATGTTAATATTGAACCAGTAACCAAAATCATGCTTCCGGCTAGACCCTTGATGTTTACTGGAAGATCTGCAAAGTGAAATAAGACGGCATATGTGCAGGTGGGTATTTTTTCAATCAACAGAACAAGTTAAATAAAGGGGTTTTTTAGCGAAAACCACCCGCCCAATAGGGCAATTTGAGACAAACCACCCCTCCAACTTTTTTTTAAAATAACCACCCCTTAATTGTAACGGTACTCAATCATGCCACCCCTTGCACTGTTCCGGCGTTGACTATCATTAAACCCGCCGTTGACTCATCTGAATTTTAATTAAATTTCAAAATAAATCTTAATTAAATTAATTAATTACTAATCTAATCACATCATTCATATAAATAAAACTGCATATTATATTATTAAATAAAAAATATTAATAAAATTAAATAAACTAAGCTAAATTTTTATAATAATATAAAATAAATAATTTAATATCAATCAAAATTTATATTAATTGATAAGTTTTAAATTGTGGTATGGTTCGGTTATGGTCCAAAATTATGACAATTATAATTATTATATATAAATAAAAATTATATTATTAAATAAAAAAAAAATATTAATAAATTAAATAAACTAAGCTAAAAATATTACAGTAATAAAAAATAAAATAATTTAACATCAACCAAATTTAAATTAATTCATAAGTTTAAATTTAAATTATAAAAAAGGACCCAAAAATTATAAGAGTAATCATAATTATATGTGAATTAATTAGATAAATTATAATGTTACCAAAAATATTACTATATAAAAATTAACTAAACTAAACAAAAAATGTTTATATAAATATATAAATAAAATATAATTCGAAATATAATGTTAATAAGATTTTAAAATTTATAATTATAAAACTGATTTGGCTACATTCCCAACGATATACAAATAATAATTATTTTAAAATATTTAGTTGAACATAAACATGTAATTATAAAAATTAAAATATAATATTGCACGGTTCTATTTTTTAGAAATTGTCTTTTAGATGGATGATGTGATTAGATTAGTAATTAATTAATTTAATTAAGATTTGTTTTGAAATTTAATTAAAATTCAGATGAGTCAACGGCGGGCTTAATGATAGTCAACGCCGGAACAGTGCAAGGGGTGGCATGATTGAGTACCGTTACAATTAAGGGGTGGTTATTTTAAAAAAAAAGTTGGAGGGGTGGTTTGTCTCAAATTGCCCTATTGGGCGGGTGGTTTTCGCTAAAAAACCCTTAAATAAAAGGTCATACTCATACCTCCGACATTATAACCATTGGAATAAATCCAGTTCCGACAGCCAAACAAGCGAAGTAGAGCTGAAAGTTGAATATAAAGGCGATTGACAAGATTTTTCCAGTGATGCACAAGAAAATGGTATCGATGTTTTGGTACTTTGCAGACAGTTCAAAGTTAAATAGAAAAAACTTACCATGAGACCAACGAACACCAAAATTGGTGTAATATCGGTGACCAATCTAAAGTCCTGCCATTAGAAACTGTGATTATCTGACACATAATACTTACGATGGAATAAAAATGACCCATACCTTCAAAAGGAATGATGTTGCGACTAGGAAACAACCTAAACACATTCCTGATAGTGAAACCTGCACAACATTTCTATTTATATCACCTTATGAAAATTACTTTGTCACAGAAAATAAGTACTATGAGCAATACGCACGATTAGAAGGGGTCGTCTTCCCCACACATCCAACAAAGATACGCCCAAAATTGTAAAAGAAATCTAAAGAAATAAAGTCCAATATAGAGATTAGAAACAACAGATCATTAGACAGTTCCTATGAGTACAAACTGAATGTAATGTATAAGCAGTGAACCTGGATTAAAGCCATTCCGGTACTGCCAACACTGGTAGAGAAGGCTACCAAATAACTAAGTGTCAGAGATTAATTATTTTGATTGAATGTAAATCTAAAATACTTTCTCAAAGTAGCCATTTTGTAAGTTCCAACTTAACCAGCTAAATCGAAAACATTGAAAACATATGTGGCAATTGCACTCATTCCTCCTAATTGCTGCACTACGATGAGGCCAATACCAACCTACAAATAATACGTTCAGATCTTTTAAATTTCTTGAAAAGTATAATTCAGAATTCAACACAACATACAGTTACTGATGGAGCATATTTTCGCTGAAATAAATCGGATGCTTTAGTTTTGGAGTGTTCTTCTAAGGCATCACAGTTCCTTGCGTACTCCTGCCAAGTTGTCAAATCAAATATAGCCTCACTTCGACTGATCAGCTAAACAAAACATATATATGCTGTGTAGAACTGCATTACTTTGATAGTTTCAGCTTCCATATATATGTCAACATCTTTTCCTAGTAATTTCTGCAAAGCTACTTCAACTTCTCTATCTCGACCAACCTTAGCCTGCATATTCAGACCCCATGAAATACCAATCATAGAAAACCACTGAATCGTATGTCACAAATACGTAGAGACTGACTAGCCATCTGGGAGATTCTGGTATGCAGAATAGCCCTATCACTTGTATAATTCCAGGAACACTTCCTGATTGCAAAAGTTAAATAAAGCATATGTCAATACTTGTGAACTATTTTCAGCTTAAAGTTAAACAGGGAAGATATACCACCTACGATACCCAAAATGCGCCAACTGACAATATTTCCTGTAATGTAAATAAGTGCAATGCCGATATATCCAGTGAGCTGTCAAAGAGGCATCATGTTGGTAAAAACAAACATTTCGTCCAGCATATCACACACAATTCATGAAATGTTTGCTAAGAAAATGTTTGGTTCACCTGTGAGGCCGCTGTCAGTGTACCTCGCATATTTCTTGGAGCTATTTCAGCCATGTAAATGGAGATCTGTTATATGTTTAAAATTGACTAAATGTAAAGGGTTTTTTTATCCAAAACCACTTATAATAGGGCGTTTTTCCAGCAAAATATAACAAATCAAAATCTAACGGAATAGTTAACGGAGCTGCTATTGGGTGGTTAAACCCTAACGGAAAAATTTATAAGGGTGTGTTTTGGTAAATAGACATTATAAGGGTGGTTGCTGGAAAAACGCCCTATTATAAGGGTGGTTTTGGATAAAAAACCCAAATGTAAATCAAGAAAGATGCAATAACTTCTAGCTCAAATCCCAGGTAAACATACCACGTAACTTGTGAATCCGGCTCCAACTCCGGTAGAGAATCTCCCAATATAAAGCCACCATTCATTCTTTAGCAAAAGAATATATGGTTTAGTTAACCACAGTGCATGTAGCGAAATTTTTTAGACAACTAAATACAAACTTTCATGTGTACTGTGCATAGCAGATGGCACAAGTGCTTTACTCCAAGCAGAAAACAAAAGTTTACAGTGCCTAAAAGACCGGAAATGTTGAAGAAAAATGAAGAGTGTAACATTTACCTTTGCTAGAATAATTCCAAGCCAACCTGAAGTATAGAAAACTTGTGACAGCCATAGCGTCTACAAGTAACAAGTTCAGCGACAAATGAATGGTCGAATTAAGTTACAGAAGACTTGGCGAATAACAGATGGCTGTAATGGTTACCTTTTTTCTACCTATATGATCTGCTGTTTTTCCACCTATTAAAGATGTTAGTAAACATCCAGCAGAAAAAATGGAACCAAATAATATTGCGTGACAATAGTGCTGACAGCAAGCGCAAATGTCAGTGTTGAGTACCCTCCAGTGTCATCCTGTATACTCATGATGAGTGGCCTTGCTTCATTTTCCATTGTAACCTTTGACAGTAGCTAACAGTTTCTATCTTAAACTTGATCGGGTCGGTAGTCTCTGCATGCTAGTCTAGTGACATATTAAGCTCTGACTGTCAACTTCTTTTCTTCATTGGCATATATGACGGCTGTAGAACTTATCTACCTCACAACTGCTAGTCTTTTGATTCACAACAGTGCTTCTTCAAAGAAGATTATGGATAAAACCTGGCAACAGATAAAACTGCAGACTGTATAATAATTCTATGTGCAGCTCCGGTCTTAACATTGTTATTGTGCATATTTCGAACTAATCCCATTAAAGACTTTGAAAAATGATTTGCAGATTATGATTCAAAATTCAATATATACTTAGCAATTACCACTCAACTTCTCATATCAGATTCTTTCAAGTTGCACTTATGGAACTGTAAACTAACAAAAACAGCTAAAATTATCCAAATGAATCAAGGTACGACAATTCAAGTAAAGTATAAACGTATGATGAATTCAATGACACATACAAGTAGCACTACGCCATTATGACAGTAATGCGACTGAACATTAGCTGTCGCTTAAGATTGAAAACTGTCGCTTACATCCTATACGACCAAATGCCCGTTGTATAGGTTATGTCGCATTTGCTACGTAGTTTCGTTCTTATGCCACAGAAGGCCTTAAAAATTGTCGTAAGATTTCGAGACGTCCTATTTGCTGTCACGTTGGTTTTGTGTTGCAATGCTGCTATACGACTTTACATTAACGTCGTCGTAATATACTTACACTACACCATTTTACCCATTATGCCACACAAAAAACATGTGGTCTATTATAAAAAAATGTGGCTTAAAATAATATTTAATCGACCCTAATTTACTGTTAATAAAGATTAAATTAATGCAACATTAATCATTATTGCAAACCAATTTGTATATTAGAACAATTTAATCAATTTAATCAATTTAATATACAAATTGTTATTTCCCAACATTCAAAAGTTACATCACACAGAAAATTAAGATCTTGTTGTCTAATGCCTTGAAGCTGCTTGTAGGATCTTGTTTTCTATTGCCTTGAAGCAATTTTCTCATTCGTCTACGATGGATTTCAGCAGCTTTGCGCATAAAGATCTTGTTCTCTAATGCTCCTTCCTAACTCTGCTAACACCACCGTGGACTTTTCCTACAAGCCTAACCTAACACAACATCAGAAATATCACAAATAAGAGAAGTTTGTAGACTTAACCCACTAATGTGCAAACTACCAAAATAAAATAGTAAGCTGAATGCCAATGATGAAAAATGAAAAGTTCATTAGTTAGCTGAGTAAGAGTGCAAGCTTAGTACAATTTAATTGAATCTACTAACCTTCTCGGCGTAGGTGAAAACAGGGGTTCGGAAGATGGTGAAAACAACAAAAGGGAAGGCTATGGCTTGAGTCAAGGTGGATTTGGAACAGTTTGAGTTAAGCCTCCTGCGAAAATTCGAACCCCACATGAACAAAACTTGCACAATAGAACAAATCGCGTTGTAGATATTGAAGCAAAGGTTAATGAAATACCACCAACCAAATAATGAATCAAGCCTCAAAATATGTATCAAGGTGATAAGTTTTTCATACTCCATCTCTCCATCGATGTCCGCCGCCTAAACCTCAACGCTCAATCTCTTACGAGTTACCACAACTAAGTCCACGATGCGAACAAGGACGAAGAACTCGAAGAAGTGAAAAATCAAAGGCATAGAATCGACTCTTGGAAGGCGGTAGATCGAAAGGCTTGGAAGACAGCCGATGGTATCAATCGACTCTTGGAAGTAAGAATGGCCGCTTGGTTTTCTTTTTGAGCGGCTAGGGTTTTTTAGCAGCAATGTGCATTCAATTGGTTATTTTCAGATTTGCCCCTTAAAATTTTCATATTCCCTCCAAACATTTGATAACAAAACATGAAAAAACTCCCTCCAAACTAAAGAACTGACTATTTTTCATAATTACCATATCAATCTAATTCACAATTCTTTTTTTTTTTTTTTTTTTTTTTTTTTTTTTTTTTTTTTCCTTTTTGGATGTCCCAAAATGATATTCTTATTTCCTAAAATAGAAACTTTTTTACCTTTAAATTTACACTCTCTTTCATACATTTTATCTCACTCATTCTCTTTCTTACTTTTTATCTCACATTTTTCAATTTTCTTAAAAACCGTGAAAATTCTTAAATGGGACACTCAAAATGGGACGGAGGGAATAGTATTTAAAATATTATCAAACACATTATTTTTAGACTAAATAAAAAAAATTGTTTTTAAAAATTGTTTTTAAAAATTGTTTTTAGACTAAACCCATTTTTCATTCACCGCTCTCAATATTTGCTAATAATTTTCATTTCCCTCCTCAAAATTTCAAGTGTAACTTGACTGAATTTTACATTTACAAATATTTTGACAAAAATTGTTACTAACCCTCTAACCCATTTTCGTTTACCGCTCTTAATTTTTGCTATAACTTTCATTTGTCTTAAAATCTTAAATGTTGTAACTTAACTATTTTTTCACTTACAAGTACTTTGACTAAAAAATATCCCTAACCCTTTCATCCATAAGCATTTTCTTGATATGGTTCGCTTGTATTTGATTCATTTTCATCTGTGTCCAATGCATTTGCATTGTAAACTCCCCTTTGTGAAACCAAATTAACTATTTTCCAATTATCTAATGACTTTTCGTGGCACCTTGCTTTTCCCCCTTCACTTAGTACATATCTTGATTCATTGCAAACTGGACAAAATTCCAAATGTTTATGATCTTTGTAAAATAGAACACATCCATACACACATCCATGATATATTTCATATCCCATACCCATATCCTTCAGAATCTTTTTCACTTGTTAGGGATACTTATTTCCGGCCGGAAGTGTATTCTTCATAAGTGTTGATGTGGGAACTTTGAAGCTGGGAGAGAAGGGTTCGGTTGTTTAGACGTGGGAAAGGGAAGAATGCAGGGAAATTAGAAGGTAAGGTTGTACGCGCAAAAGTACAAAGTTGGCGAAGGCATTTAATGTGACACTTAAGTGACAGAAACACGCTTGTTACAAGAGCCTCGTCACGTAGGACAACTAAAGCGACTGGACATGGTTGTTGATTTACATTCTGTCGCAAAAGTTTACTTAAGTAACATCATTTTCCTGTCGTATTAGTACCGTCGTATAGGACTTCAAATGCGACACAATTTTAAGCGACGTGTAAATCTTGTCACTTAGGCTCTTAAGATAAGATACAGGTACAAACCCAACATCGTATAATCTGTCGCATTAGTGTCAAAATGGTGTAGTGTAGATTTGGTCAGAAAGGAGGGCAGGGTATCTATATCTCGGCACCATACATTCAACACATGTACCGTACGTTCAAAGAAAATATTTCAGTAAGGTACAACGAACAATCTCATGAAACATATACAGGACAAAAATGTAAGTAATAAAAAAACAGTATTTTACGGCATGTTTCCTTAGTACTACAATGAAAGGGAATGATTTGATCCACAGGGATGACCTGAAACTGGAGCAAGAGCAAATATGGCAATATTACACAAAGGACATGTGAAGTGGAAGCTGCATTAAGGACAGTTGTATCAGCAATTGTAAAAACAATAGTACTAATGAATCGGATTTCACTACATTCACCGGACAAATTAGAACTAAGCGATTTAACACAGTTAATTATTTTGAAATTGAGTTAATTGTTCCGAACCACCCATAAAATACGCGTTTTCGGGAAAACCACCCTTAAAATAATAGTCAAATTTTTAAAGATACTGCGTCTTGAAGAGATGGATGCTCTTTTTTAATAATTTGACTCATATTGCTACGTTTTGGCATTGTCAACAAGAAAACGTCATCCGTTCATTCCATAATCCGTTTTTCTAAATAACTGATCGCCGTCTTCATCTTTACCGCTGGCTTGACGCATATCCATGTAGTAAACAAGAAAATGACTAAAATTATTAGTATTTACCAAAATAAAAACGTGCGACGTCCGTCTCTATCGGCTCATTTTTTATTCAACAGCTGTTAATCAATCACTAAAATCAGCTAATTTATTTTCAAAAAAAATTGTTCACTATATAAACACGCCTGATCGAAATGTGTTTGTCACGCAGTTTGACTGCTTCTAGAAATCTCAAATCTTAAACCACAAGACACTCATTTTATCTCCTCTTTTCGTCTTTCCGCCATTGTTGATGGAGATTACACACTCCAGAAAACGCTGCCGGGAAGAATCAGACCCTTATGAAGATCATCCCGAAACCAAACGCATTCGTCTCGACGAGGTTACATGCTGCATCCCGGAGTTACTACTATTATTCGACGAGCCGGTTGAATTGGCAGCTGAAGAGGAGTTGGAATCAATGATTCGGAGCTTTGAGGAGGAGATTCAGGCACAACCATCTGATCATGTAGAGTTTCTGCTTGAAGCCTCGGACGACGAGCTTGAGATTCCACAACCAGAGGAGGTGATGGATAATAATGATTTGGCTGATTTGTTAGGGTTTGATGATGAATGGAAGAGTTATGATTTGTTTGATGAATTATGCCATTTGATGGATGATGGTGATATTCAGGATGATGGGTTTGCGAGGTGCTATGATAATAATTTGATTCACAATAGGAATGGATTTGTGGAAAGCTTGCCAGCATTGTAGGAGAGGTACTGCATGCATTGTTGGTTTGTCTTTGTAAGTATGTATGTATGTAGCGATCTCTATGCGATTTAGGGATAATGAATATGAGATGTGAAATGAAAAAACAAGAAAAAAGAAATTTGTTAAATTTCCTTGTGTTTGAATTTATATTAAATTGATTTGGAGATCAAATTTATGAACTTAGGTCTAACCATCAATAGATTGCAACTTAGGTATCGACATTTCCAATTTAGGCATTGGTATTAACACTATGCCAGAAAAATGTCAATAGGTTATATTTTGAGGAATTCGCATAAGAAATGTCAAATAAGATATTTTATCTAACTATTATATTTGGTGAGTCACAAAAATAATCTTATGTGACTATTGTATAGCGACTTATCAAAATTTGTCCCTCAAGGATCATTATGGGACTAAATATAAATCGATTTGATCATTACCGAAATACAATACTTATATATGTTGTTATGTTCCACGGAGAATACAACAAGTGCAGTTTATACCGTAAAAAACTGTTTACTATTTGCGACAAACAATGATTAAGTTAGTCACATAGGATTTGAAAATTTTAGAGGGATCTTAAAATTTTAGGTGGGATCTTAAAATTGCAAGCAGGATCTCAAATTTTTACATTGCACACACGAGGGAAATTCTTTTGCAACTCTATACACTGATGTACGTAATTATCTTTCAAATTCAACTCATCGGCTATCAAGAGCCAACCATCTTCTAAGTCATGACACATATTTTGCAATCATGCAACCGATCGGTTGTTATCTTGAGCCAACCATCTCAATTCAATTTCTTTTATATTACCAATGTGCCTTCCGGTCCACCCTCTCATGATCACATCTCCACCATAGGTATCACCAGGTACTCACTTGGATTAGATCCTTTCACTCATCGTTTTTTAGGGTTCTCAAAAGAGTTACTACTATTATATTTCTTGTTTATGAGGATTTCGTTGTTTTTGTTGAAATTATGAGGACCGTTCTATCATACATTAATTTCCCTTTGTTGAACCAAGATTTTATGTTTTATTAAATGGGGTAAACAATCATTTAGGAAGACTGATTCCTTTCAGCAAGAGGAGGCACGAAGAACGGGAGTTCAAGGTGACTGAAGAACAACATATATGAGGTTTATGTGTTGGAAGTATTGCGAGGATGGGGCAAGCCTCGGTTCAGATGTCTTAGACTCATTTTGTGCACCTTGTGATGGGTGCAATATTTCAAGCATTTGAAAATTGTTGTGTATAATTTGGCAAACTTTGTATTTGTATATTGGAAATAAAACACATTTAAGTTGTTTAATTTCGATAAGGTTTTGATCTTTTTTACTATTTTGTAAGTTTTATTACCCAAATTGAAATGACATTTGAAGATATATTACCCAGTTTAAGAAATAAATGATAACTACATCGCTTAAATGGTTCTCATATTTGACTCGTACTTATGCAACAACTTTACGTTACTTCGCAAACAATGTAGGTTAAACGCGACTAACGTTTTAGTACGTAGAAGTTATGCGGCATGTCATATGCGATTTATCTTACGCAGCAAAGTAAAAGTCATATAAGTGTTACTATGACTAATATCATAGTTAAGCGACTAAATTATGTGTGTCGCGTTGGGATATTTCTGGCACAGTGAAGTCCCAAATTTCGAAAAGCCCTTGACCGGCCCGAAGCCGTCAACGTTTGCCCGTTCCTCCCTCATTACACAAGTATGACTTAGATCTCATTACATAAGTAGAATTATTAGGGTTTAAACCATTCTTTATCCCCTATGGATATCAAGCATGAATTGATTATTTCCGTTCCTCTATTATTTGATCATATACCCTATCGTCGATTGGTTGGACGACTCACTTATCTCACAGTTAGCAGACCTGACCTACTATTTAGAATTGATATATAGACCAATTCATGACTAATCCTACAAAGGAACATATAAGTATTGCTCATAAAGTATGGAGATATCTAGAGTTTGCACTTGCGAGAGAGTAAAGGATTTCATCTCAAGCATAGCTTCACCGTCGTCAATCGTTTTGTTGTCTAGATTAAACGTTGATGAGTTTGAAATTACCTAGAGTTTTTAGTGTAATTGGTGACAAATATTTGGGTTAAAATGTAGTTCCTCCGCCCCTTTATGTTTGTCCAAAAGAAAAAAAATCATGATTTAAGAAATTAAAAAGTAGATAATGTGTTGTTGTTAATGAGTTGTTAAAAAATAGGCAAAAAGTAAAATGTGTGTCCGATAATGATTTAAAGTTGATAAACATTACGAGACACCCAAAAAATGAACAAACATTAAAAGACAGATGGAGTAATTATGTAAAACCTGTAGGACTTAATTATAAACTATAATTTTAGTATCTATCAAATAAATAAAAATTCCTAAATCCAATAACACATATTCCAATAACACATATTCCTTTTACCTTCAAATTCTTCTAGATTGAGAAGCTTATCATATCCTCAATTAGCAGTAATAAAATTAAAAATCTAACTCTTGTAATATTACTGCATGGGAGTAAGGTTCTAGGAGGACACATAAATATATGTGAGACGGTGAGACATGATCTCAACCGTTGATTACTAATAATCCAACGGATGAGATTTGATTAAAAAAAGTAATTGTCACCCTCAACTGCTAGGGTTTTTTGCAAATCCAATCGCCCATTATATAAAAACCAATTTTAATCTCAACCGTATATTAATCTAATCTAACGGTTGAGATTTCGTCCTTCCGTCTCACAAATACTTAATGTCCTTCTAGAACTTAACCCTACTGCCGGAGTTATTTAGGAGGACAATTAGTTTATGTGAGAATTGAAGACAATGCATCAACCGTTGATTTGAGTAATTTAATGGTTGAGATTAAAAATATTTATTAATTAATTTGATAGTGGGTTAGCAAAAAACGAGCGCGATTGGGATTGACGGTTATCAATATTAACCGTTAGATGATTAGAAATCAACTATTGAAATGATGTCCTACAAAAAATGCATGTCTCACTTGATCTTTTCCCTTACTGCATGTATAGTGATAATCTTTTTGTGTGTAGTCTAAATCTCATATTGCTTGGATAGTGAAAGGTTATAAGAGAAAAGCATCTTTTGGTAAGACAGAAGGACATGATTTCACCTGTTGATTTTTATCAATCTAGTGGTTGATATTGGTAACCGTCAATCACCAACCGCCCGTGTTTTTTGCAAATCCAACCAACCAATTAATTAAAAACCAACTTTAATCTCAACTGTCGAATTAATCAATTCAATGCTCAATAATACATCTTTATGTCTAACAAAATATACATGTCTCTCTAGATCTCTCAAACATGGTTTTCCTTTTGCATTTTCAAATATGGTTTTCCTTTTGCATTTTCTAGCATTATTTTCTTCATTGACATCCATCAAGATTAAATTGAAGCATCATGTAGCTAGTATACACTTATTAACTAGTTAAATTATCGTATGAGCCTCTAATCTAGCATGAACAGTACAATTGGTACTTTGATATTTAGTTATTAAAATGGTGGTTTTTCGTAAAACTGAGATTATAATAATAGTTTTCGGTAATTAACTTAAATATAAAATAATATTTTATTGTCACGCATACACGCACTTAACGGAAATTTTTAACGGAACAGTGTCAATGGTGATTTTTGGATAACGGAAGAATTATAATATATATGTTTGGTAATTAATTGATATAGTGGTGGTTTACTGCAAAATGAACTATTATAATGGTGGTTTACTACAAAAAATCCTAACTTTTTTAATATAATAATAATATTTTCATCGTAATACACCACCTATATAATAAATGAATTTTCACTTCACCACCTCTATAATTGCTTCCGTTACCATTTAACCACATCTCCGTTAGCATAGATGGTTATTTGATAACGGCGATGATTATAAGGTGGTTGAATGCAAATTTAATTAATAAAGGTGGTGAGGTGAAATATGACCTATTATACAAATGTTCATTTGTAATTAACCCTTACATTTATGAACAATAGGATTGGGTTCGAGAAAGACCATCAATTTTTTGTGAGACGGAGAGACATCATCTCGTCCATTAATTTCCATCAATCTAACGGTTAATATTAATAACTGTCACTTTCAACCATCCCTGCATTTTGCAAATCCAACCGCCGAATTAATTAAAAACCAACTTTAACCTCAATCCTAGATTAATCAAATCAATAATTGAAAAAATTACATGGCCCTCTAGAATTTATCCATGAACAATATATTCAACCATTTCAACCAATTTGTTTTCTATACGATTTGTTTTTTTTTGCAACTACAATCATAAATTACTTCACCAAAAAATAGAACTCGTCGAAATCTAATACGAAGATTGAAAAGCTTAGTTGAGCAGACCCCGAACCGAAGTCGGCGTTCAGATCGCGCCGTTTCTGATCACACAATTCAACCAATGGAAACTCTGCAAGGCGGATCCGATCGCGACAAGCAGTCGGCTTCCCCCATATCCGTCATCGCTAATTACTGGAAAGGTATTTTATTGTTTGATTGTTCCTGAAACTGTGTTTGTCGCCGAAGAAGAAACTGTTGAATTGATTTGTGAATTTGTTGCCTAGATAAGAAATTAGGTCATGAGTAAATTTAGCTGAATGATGTTGCTGGATGAGACTTGTGTTTGTAATTTTGTTAATGTGACTTTTTGAGATATATAGGGGAGTTATGGCCATTGGTGTTCTTTGATTTAAAGAGGCAATTTATCGGAAGGTGACTACATGATTCAAGTGTTTCGAGTCTTTCATGGTGATTTGTAATGTATTATTGCATTCCCTTTTAAATTGATGGGTGTAATTGAAATTACTGGTGTTCAATTGATTTTGAGAATTCCTATTTCTTTCTTGTTTTTTTTCACTTCATCATTCAAATCCTTTATTTCTTAACTGAAATTCTTCCTGAAGCAGAATTTAATTTGGAGAAGGAGAAGAACCTTTTAGATGAGCAAGGTGTCAAGATTGCTGAAAATCAAGAAAATAGCCAAAAGAATAGACGCAAGTTGGCTGAAAGCACAAGAGGTATTCGCAAAATATATCTACATGTCCATCGCCTTTGCCATTCCTGTTGCTTTCTGCCTTACAAAATAACTCTTGACAGTATTTTCATTTTGCGTCTGTTACTCTATCCAGAATGCAGTAGTAATTTATGGTCAATAATGTAACACTGTCACATGATGATTACAACTTGTCTCAATATATGACTTTAAGCTTCTGCGCAACCATTTTCTTTACATTAAGAATATTTATTGCATTTCTACAGACTTTAAGAGAGCTTCTGCTGAAGAGAAATTAGGCTTGTTTAATTCTCTGCTTAAGGGCTACCAGGAGGAAGTTGATAATCTTACAAAGAGGGCTAAATATGGAGAAAACGCATTCTACAATATCTATCAGAAGATTTTTGAGGCTCCTGATCCTTATCCTGCTCTTGCATCAATCGCTGTAAGCACTTCACTATCAAGAGGGCAAATTTGCACACAATTCAAGTGAATTAACTTCTTGATGAGATATTGCCTCTTATCTTAACCCTTAAAATAATTTATGGTCGGGTGCCTGCAAGTGCTAGCCTTTCATTATGAACATACTGCTTCTAATGGAAGTAAAAAAATTTAAGTCCAGAATTTATCGCTTTCAGAAATCAGAATGATTGCATTTGTTTTCCATCTTCAGGAGCAAGACATAAAGTTGTCCGAATTAGAATCTGAAAATCGAAAGATGAAAGTCGAGCTTGAGGAATTCAGAACTGAAGCGACCCATCTGAAGAATCAACAGGCTACTATTAGAAGACTTGAAGAACGAAACCGCCAGTTAGAACAGCAGGTTTGATTCGTCCAGTTATCGTTCATTAATTAGGTATGAAATTAGATGGGTAACAATATTGAACCTTGCCAGTCCAAAAATACTTGCAACCTTATACGGGTGGTTAAATCACATGGAAGTCTCTTAATATTTCTTGAATGCTTATTTAGTTGTTACTCATAGCTGTAACAGAGTATCAGACTGCGGCAGAGGAACATGGCATAATATGCTTACTGATACCTATACTTGTGCATTAATTCTTTTGTAGGGCTTTCTTTCTCATTTTATTTAAAAGTAAAGACATTAGATTATTGGAATGGCATTGCATATTTTTTGAAGGTGATGATATAATATTTGGGCAGTCTCGATCTAAGGCATTGAGCACAATTGGTAGCATGTAGTTCAATATTTTTAGCAAGCTCTTGTGCTCGTCCATTTTAGTCAGTAGTCTAACTCAACGCTGGCTATAGATGGAAGAAAAAGTTAAGGAGTTGGTGGAGATCAATAAACGCAGTTTAGCAGAAGAAAACCAAAAAACTCTTGATGTTCTGAAAGAAAGGTAATATAAGCCTCCAGGCACGTTAAAGATTATGGTTCATTAATTTCTTAACTTGTGTCTTTTGTTCTATTCGAACACTATGTGGTAGTTTATATTTACTTGTTGGTATTTGAAAACTTATTGTTGTTGCATTCTCCCTCATTCAGGGAGCTGATATTGCAAGATCAGCTGCGACATGCAAAAGAAAGTGTAGCAACTATGCAGAAATTGCACGAACTTGCTCAAAGCCAGTTGTTTGAATACCGTGCACAATCTGGTGATGCTTTTTTGAATTTTGAATTTTTGACTCTTCATATTGTATGTTGTAATTGTTTTTGAATAGATCATACTTAGCTGTTCGGCTTTACGTTTTTAGAGGAGGAGAGAGCAGCCAAGCAATCAGAGGTCAATCTCCTGATGGATGAAGTAGAACGGGCACAAACCCGACTATTGAGTCTTGAGCGGGAGAAGGTTAATTTTTATTCAAGTGAAAACCAAGTCTAATTTCTAAATAGACGTGTTAGACTTTAGAAATCGTAAAAGCTGACTTTGGCATCATAGAACTCAATTCACCTTCAGCTGACGTTGCATGTGATAATTAAGTAGTAATATCATGCTATAAAGTGATATTTGTCTCTCATATTAAGGGGAACTTGTGTGGTTCTGAACCTATAAGACAATATACTAAATGGGCTGGTCTTGTGTTTATTAAACCTTGTTCTTTGAGAATTAAATGCTTATGAAGCTTAAGTATACCATGTGTATTTTTTCGCAGGGAGTTTTACGTTCCCAGTTGCAGACGGCTAATGAAGACGATGAAAATAAGAAAAGGTTTGCCGTAAAAGTTATTATTATTTTATAAATATATGTTATTAAACAGGATGTATGCAGTTTGCATGTTGTTTGTTCATATTCTGTTGTCACTATGTTATTTAAGCAACCATCAAGTAACCATATTCCGGGTCTGTTTCGTTGATGATCGCAGTGATACCCTGGACTCGAATAGTATATTGGAGAATTCCCTTAGCACCAAAGAAAAGATCATATCTGAACTCAACATGGAACTTCACAATATTGAAACCACTTTGGCCAATGAACGAGATCAGCGCCTGAATGAGATCAAGAAGCTGAATGCAATGCTTAATGAGAAGGTTGTCCACTTGTGCTATATGATACACCTTCATTCAAATTTTGTTTCCACTATTATAGACTACTTTACTTTCGTATGCCTTTAATCATGCAAGTTTCATCAAATCTTTATTTTCTTACTACCTTGCGGAACAATGGACTTGGTCAAGTTATAATATTATCATGGTATTAAATATGTGGAACCTTTGCATGTAAACATTTCTTTTTGTTTCTAAGTGTATGTGCTATTTCATCTTCTTTCTGTATATACAATGTGCAGGAAGCTGCTCTGGAGGAGTTGAAGAAAGAACTTTTAGCTAGGCCGACAACAAAATTAGTGGAAGATTTACGTAAAAAGGTGAAGATATTGCAGGTAATGATTTCCTTATTAAATGTGGAGTGTTTTGGCGGTACTTATTTAATTCATGTAACATGTTTTGTTTATAGTGTCACCTGTTGGGTTGTATTTTTATATAAATAGATGGACTCTTTGGAGTATTATGAGATGGCTGCACATCACAACATCTTTGATCTGTAAGCTATTCGTATCCCACCCTTGACATAAATGTCTTTGAGTTCATGGTAGGCAGTGGGTTATAATTCAATTGAGGCAGAAGATTGGGATGTGGCCACTAGTGGAGAAGAAATGAGCAAATTGGAGACTCTTCTTCTTGATAAAAATAGGAAAATGGAACACGAGCTGACTCAGTTGAAGGTATCATGGTCCTTCATTTTTCTTAATTGACTACCTTTTCATATTTCAAATAACTTATTAGGCATTCCTTTTGTGTACTATTGTTGTTTAGTTTTGCAATTAATTTATTATGATGTCATCTTTATGTGCATAAATGCCGAGTCTTCAAGCTTTTGATCTGCAGGTACAACTTTCTGAAAAAATATCATTGCTTGAAACTGCTGAAGGAAAAATTACAGAACTATCAGGAAAGATTGACGAACAACAAAGGCTGATACAAAAGCTTGAAGATGACATTTCAAAGGTTTTATTATATTATTTTATCTTTGGCTATCAAGTATCAATTCATGTATGCAGTTTTTCATCATAAGTCTTTGCACATGTACTTTACATTTTTGTTACAGTAATTTGATAAATAAAGGTGAAAATACCAAAATGATCAAATTGCATATCCAGACCCAGATGATTTCTAAATTTCTTAAGGACTGTATGTTACTAATTTTTTATCACCCGTTACTGCAGGGATATACATCAAAGGAAACCAAGGAAACATTGTTCGACGATTGGGGTCTTGCAGAGGGTGGAGGTTCCGAGCCATCAGAGGTTTGCATTACGCTGTTTTTTTTCCATTCTCCATTCATGTATCTGCCATCCGTCATAGTGTGCACCATAATGGTTGGGTTTAAGATCAAGATTATTTAGCTTGTTTATAATTATTATTCCTTATAATCATGTAACACATGTCTCATAATAGTCATTTTTTCTTCAGTAACTAGTAATGAGAGTAAAACTCTATGGTTGTCACGCCCTACTTTTTCTTGAAAAGGATAAAACGAAAGGCATAATATGTTTATATAAGTTGCTAAGCAACATTTTCTTGTTTCTTATAATTGATTTAATTGTAATCGTTTATCATGTGACCAGAGTACTGCTCAAAAGTCAGCTCCCTCAGCTCTAGATCAAACGTCAATGCTTAAAGTAATATGTAACCAACGTGACCGCTTCCGAAGTCGCTTGCAGGAAACAGAAGAGGTACATTTATATCATCACCATTTGCTAAGTTGTTGCAGCTATCTTTATGTCAGTTATTGATTTATTTTGAACTTCTTTATACAGGAAATTAGACAGTTGACTGAGAAGATAGGGACTTTAACTGCAGAGCTGGAGAAAACCAAAGCTGATAATGTCAAGCTCTATGGGAAGATTCGTTATGTTCAAGATTACAATTTAGAAAAAGTTGTTTCAAGAGGATCAAGGAAGGTCTCACTATGATTCCCATCAGTGTATCACCAAAGTCTTAGATTTTTTGTTTCATGGGCATTGCTGACTCGTAGACATCATTTGCAGGATCTCGAAAGTGGTTTCAGTTCGGATGTAGAATCTAAATACAAAAAAATATACGAGGATGATATAAACCCCTTTGCTGCATTTTCGAAAAAGGTACTTCAGCGTGATCTTTTTGATTACTACCATGTAGTACACTAGTATGGTGCTTAGCAACTAATTATTTATCTCCTTTTGAATTTAATCAGGAAAGGGACCAAAGATACAAGGAATTGGGTTTGAGAGACAAAATCACCCTTAGCAGTGGCCGGTTCTTGAGCTTGGGAATAAGTAAATCTGCTTGTGTTCAAATCATTATTTACTAATACTCTTTATTAAATCAATGTGATACTTATACATGAATTTTTTGGCATTCAGATATGCTCGAACCATTGCCTTCTTCTACACAATAGGGCTGCATATCCTGGTCTTCTCTTGCTTGTACCGAATGTCATCCCTTAGCTACCTCAGGTAAATTCATCAGTAATATAATTCAGGCCACTCTTTCCCTTCTCAGTTCTTATCTCCAACTATTGTCTGTTCCTGCAGCAATGGCAACGAGGAGGCAGCGCTGATGGGAGATCAAGCTCTTAACCTTCCACATGGTCTATAACTTTAGATAAAAGTACTTTAACGAAGCTCAATAGTATTACTTCTTCATTTTAACACATACAATGCATGCAAAATCAGCTGTTTCGTTTAGGAATGCCCATCCATGGTGTTCCTGTTTTGGTTGCAATTAAGTATCTATGTAGAGTAAAAGTATAGTATAGGCGCAATCTCTAGATTCTTGTGGAGTGGTGCTTGTAACTATTTATACTACCGTGTTTGATTCTTAACTGTAGATTCAAATGAAGTCTTTATCATAACGCATTCATTAGCTTGTCTGCTTGTGTACCAAACTGTTGCTTCTGCGTGCATTTATTTTCAGTACTTTGTTGGGCGAGATGCATGAGATTGCCATCACTCTCTATGGACCTACAATTAGCTGCCACCCCAACGCCCTTAATCAATTTAAACCAATCCGTTATTCATTTTAAACAACCCCGTGAATGCCATTATTACAATTAGTAGTTTAATTTACGGATATTATTGCATGTGCCGACAATTGTACCTCGTCCCCGCTGTCTATACAAGCTTCATGTTTTCAGATCCACACGACAAACCCTCTTTTAAAAAAGAGTTATGGACGACCAAAATGACTGAAATGTTTTATAGAGAACAGTAATAGTACAAGGTATTGTTATCAGTTGACTTTTCCAATACCGAACAAATTCTCTCATTTTTTTTTGATAGCGGTTACAATGGGTACAATTCGTCTAAGATCTCATACATGAGAATCCTATTCTAATCACTATTCTCTCCGCTCTGCTTACACGACCACCACTTTCATGAACACCGACGCGAACAAGCCCCACGTCCAAGCAAGGAAGAAAGCCTCCTGCACAACACACACAACCTCCTCGCACGTAGCGGGAGGAATGAAGCCCCAGAAAAAATCGTCAGGTTCCTCAACCAACAGAGCACCACTCTGTTGGCGAACAAATTCTCTCATTTAATTTTGTTCTTTCCGGGGGTATTTTCATCTCATTTAATTTTAATTTTTGTACGGGGTATTTTTCATCATTTCGACGGGCATTTCATCATTCCAAACATTTGATGTTTACCAAACATCGGTGCATCCAACAATACACTTTCAAAAAATATTATTATTATTATTATTTGTCAAAAAATATCACACTAAGATAATAAATACTCATGCATAGGCTTATGATTAACTATGGAAAGTGGAGCTGGTTTACTTTCTCTAATTGGCCTAGCATGTTTGTTTAGGAATAACTACACCTTGTTCATTAAAACAATCTCATTTTCACACACTTCTTCAACCATTTTGATTAGAGAAACATTTAATGACATCCATCTTCAGCCTTAGATAATCTCTGTAAGAGATCAACAGCTGTTTGGAGCAAACCCCACCACCTTGTTTGCCAGATCATACGCCACTCTGGTCGACTGCTGCTGCACATTCCCTATTATCGACAATGCCCCGCTAGTCCCAGCAAACGCAAAGCAATAAGTCCCAGCTGTATCCACCGGGATCAAGTAGTTCTTTGCCGCAAGCTTCAGTGACTTCCCTCCCTCAAATACAAATGCCACTGTCGGAACTTGCACGCTAGCCATCCCCGACAAATCATAGCAAGTGTCGAACAAAGCTATCCCGGCTGTAGGAGGCGGGAGATTCGTAGCAAGAGTACGGAAAGAGTCACGTAGTGACTCATACACTTCCGTTTGTAAACGAGTTATAGCCGTGCCTGAATCAACTATGATCCCTCCACGACCAGATGTCTCGTCTAATCTAAATAGTGAGGGCGGGAGTGACAACTGCCTCCCGCCCACACTCATTCCAACCACATTTACATACAAAAATGTATCGATTTTCTGATTCCTGACCAAAGATGCAGTGATCGAGTTGGCGGGTAGTCCAGTATTAAACTCCAGCGTCGAGGCGGAAGTCGAGTCCCGATCCACCAAACAATACGAAAACGACGTCGCCTTAATCTGAGATGTCAGCGAAACAGCTCCGCCTCCGAGCCCAACTAATCCATCAGATCCAGTAAACAGCCCTTCATTGTCATGCCCACATCCAATCCCAATCCTTTCAACTCTCCCAGACGAACCAAACGACAGCGTTTCAGTCACAAAATCCCCAACCGTAAAAGAACCATCTCCATAATTGACCTGATACTGACACCGTCCTCCGCTGCACGCGGCGTTATCCAATTCCGAACACAGCGGCGCGTCGCACGTGAGAGGCGCGTAGGAAGATGACGTGGCAGGATCGAACACAGGATCAACTTGAGAGTAGCAGTCGATGCAGGGAGCGCACTGTAGCCAGCTGACGTCACTGCCGGTGTCGATAACCATGTACATGTCGGTCGACGGTGAACCGACGCCGATTCGAGCAAAGTACTCGCCGCTGCCTTTGCTGACGCCGGATGTGACGGGAGCGGTGAGATCTTCCAAGTGGAATTCGGCAGTGGATTGAGGGATGAGATCTGATCTCTTGACGTCCTGCAAAGCGAGTTCGAGTTTGGAGTTGAGTGATTGGAGTCTGGAGGCGTCACGACGGAGGCGGGAGAGGAGGAGGGAACGGTAGGATTCGGGGTTGGAGGAGTGGATGGCTTCTCTTGGGTGGATTGGGATGGAGAAGGAATTAGGATGGCCAGGGGTATTATGGTAATTTTGAGGGGTTGAGAAGGAATTAGGAGAAGTAGAATTGAGGTGGTGGTGGTGGGGGGACAGGATGGAGTTGGCTCGGAGGAGGGAGGAGGTGATGTTAAGGAGTTGGGTTTTTGGGGTGTGGGTGCGGGAGTGGGTTGTGGCGGTGGTGTAGATGAGGAGGAGGTAGAGGAGGAGTGGGGAGGAGGCCATTGGAGTTGGAGCTGTGAGTAGTAGTGGGGAGTGTGGAGGTTGGGATTTTTATTTTGTTGATAAATTGGAGATGAAAAATTGGATTTTATTAGATGAAATGTGTTGTTGTTATATTTATGAAAAGGAAAAGAAAAGTTGAGGTGATGGTTATTTGTCAATGTGTGAGGCAGGTGGGGAAGACTCAAGGAGGTTGGGGAATTGAATTCATGGAAAGTGATTTGGTGTTAAACTCAATAATTTACAACCAAACTATTTGAAAGCAATGTGACCAGTTTTATTATTGTGCATTGCTTACTCCAAGGACACCAGGACTCATTACAACTTCAGTTCTCAGCTACAGAGACCTTCCATTCCAACCGTGGTTTCATGAACCTGCTGTTGATGATTAAAAGGTGGAGCTTGTTGCAACATTTCTATGGTATAAAAACAGTGATTCCAACTGTCTCCGCTTTTTTACTTTCCCAAAATTTGAAAAACACTTCTATGGTATAAAAACACTTCTCTTAGTTCCGTAATATTAATGAGAAATGTCCTACGCATTTATACTCGATGCAAACCAAGCATTTTAGTCACAAATACTCCAACTCAAACCAGCTATACTAGTAGAGTTTGTCATGTCCGAGGGTACATAGTTAGATCCTAAAAATTCACCAAAAATCGAAATTATATATCATTGGAAAGCTGATTTAAATATTTACAACTCTCTAGTTTTTATCGAAGTCAAATTCCAAGGTCTAGATGGTCAAATATGCATTCAAAGATGAAGCAGTAGTGACCTACGGTCTTAGCACTCGAGGCACCCGACGCGAGTGGAATGTTCATTTTACCACTTCCTCTAGAACTACGCTACTGACCCAAGGTATCTGAGGCTTTCTTGCCTGCATATGAGATCTTGTTCCTCTAGTTCGACTCGACGCACCTCGCCCTTTTTGACCCACACTATATAAAAATATTTTTCAGGATTTAGCAAAGGAGGCGAATTTTACGAAGAATGAGGATAGAGAATAAAAGAGAATAAGACAACCTCCATGCTTAGAAAAGATCCAAATGTGTATTAGATTCTTGTTTTCATTGTTAAACTTTGTGTAATTGTGATTTCTTTTTGAATATACAATCTATGGATGTGAGTAGTCTCTTGTTTCAAGGTCTAATGGACCTTGTTTGATTTATTCAAAACTCTTGTATCAGTTTATATGAGAGATTGAATGATTTATTAGATGATTGTGTTCTTACTCATATTGTAATAACGATGCATATTAGATGTTTGATAAAATGCTTGAATGAACATAAGTTGCTCTAAGTTTTATATTGAAAGATAGGGATTTAGAATAACCATTGAGTAAGACTATCTAATTGTTTAGTGACTATGAAAGTAGCATTAGAGATTAGAAGAGTAGACTTTTGCTTTATCTGATCTTTTACATTGATCACCATAACGCGGAAGTTTGTGATTAATGTGATTGTATCAAGCAAGTAAACGAATCGGAAGAGTGAGACTAGAATCATTGAAATCAAATAGTCAACTTCGAATCATTAGACATTTCATCATATTACTCTTATGATCATAGTTTCGATGCATTAGACTAGGAAAGTTGGACTTTAAAATATTCTCTGTTTGATTGCATCTCTTTGATTACTCGTATTATCTATCATCCATTTAAAAATAAAAAATATTGATTTGAGTTAGCTAGATTAAAGCTAAACCTATATAGTGCGCAATTTTAAGTTTGCTCATTGGACGACCTAAATATTTCGGTTATAAATTGTTTTTTGACTTGCATTTGAAATCTCTTAGTCACTGACTTTAAGGTACAAAAATACGCAACTTCAAATTGCATTGAATAATTTGAATTTGGCTACAACAATAAAGATTTTAAAATATGTGAAAGGGACAATCAACCTTATATATCATCAAGGTGCTGAATACTAACTATCTCGACGATTCATGATGGGTCTTGCTCAATCTACAAATCCAAATGAAAGTTATATTTTTTATCCACGCATATCAAACTTAGGCGATGAGCCAGTCTTATTGCAGCTTGTGGTTTTAGGGACGGGAGCTTTCCGATCAAATATCTTGGAGCTCTGTTATTTTCAAGTGAAGCTAAGATTAATTATTTTTAATCAATGGTTGATCTTATTAGAGGAATGATCGACGACTAGTTAAGAAATTTCTTATCTTTTGGGGGAGAGTTACCCTTATTAATACAATACTAAACTCTACGAGTACGCACATAATGAATGCTCTTCTCGTCCCCAAGAAAGTTGTTCAAAAGATTGATAGTTTGCTAAAATCTTTCCGTTGAAATCAAGGTCAAGAAAAGCAAAGGCATTGTTTGTATTGGAACGATATCTGCCTCCCAACTTGATGGAATCAAGGTCAAGAAAAGCTAAGGCATTGGAGGTATTGGAACGATAGCTGCCTCCCAACCAGTGGCGGATCCAGAACAATAAATTTGGGGGGTCGGAAAATAAAATTACTTTATAAAATTATTATTAAGTAAAAGAATTTAAAAAATAAACTTGGTGGGATCGAACCCCATACCTCGCCCAAATTTAAGTTTACGAAAACCACCACACTACACTCCCTACCTTACATTTGCCTACATATATAATTAATATTCAAAATTTGGGGGGTCAGTGGGGTCAGCCACTGCTCCCAACTTGATGGAATCAAGGTCAAGAAAAGCAAAGACATTGGGTGTATCGGAACGATATCTGCTTCCCAACTTGCTGCGGAGGCCTAGGCATAAAAGGGTTTGGCCCAAGATTGGGGGCCTTTTACACAAAGCTTGATTAGCAGTTTCTCTTCACTAAATCTGTATGGTCGTCCTTTGCTACCTCTCGTTTTGTGATTGGTAGTATGTTCTAGCCTATGGCATGTGTTATCTAGTTGGTGGCGGCGCCGGCTAGACACTCGCATTAGAAACTATGGAAGGATAATACTCTGATTCAGGGTATTTGCTCGATTTGTTGTTCAGTTGTCCTCAAGATTCACAAAGATTTTCAATTATGGAGGTTTTGGAGAATCCAACTAGCGTTTGCAAGCTTCTGAAGCATCTGGATTTCGATACGAGTGTGTCTATCGGGTATATTCCTGCTAAAAGTTATTATCCAGACAAGTTTATTTGGGATGGAGATATTGCAAATGATTTTAATGTCTTTGCTTTTTGGAAGCTTTTCCATTTCAATTTGGTAAGTCAGCAAAAGTTTAATCTCGTTTGGCAAATTTGATTCTTGTCAAGGTCTCTTATTTCATTTGGAAGTTTTTGAAGCGCTTGATTGCAATTAACAATCATATTGGGTTATTCCTAAACCCAGTAACACTCATATCTTTTTTTTTCCAACAAAACACCCATTTGTTTTCAATTTTTTAAATGTCACACCCATTGTACTATATCGGCACTATTCCATTAAATATATTAATAAAATATTATATAATAATTATAAAATTCAGAAAAAAAACAAAAAAAACAAAAATTATAAAAAAATATATTAAAAACAGAATTTTTTAAAATATATTAAAGCCTTTTTAAAAAAAAATTGCAAAATAAAAAAATCTAAAAAATATATTTTAATAATACTTTTGACAGCACCATATGAAAATTTGCTTTCACGCAAAAAAATCAAAAATTAATAATAAAAATAAAAATACATAAAAATAAAAATAATTTTTTTTAAAATCATATAAGTTGAAATTTTATTTTTAAAAAATTCAGAAAATTAATCAAGATTTTGTAAAAACTAAAAAATCAAGATCGTTTATTTAAAAAAATTATAAATTTGAAGTTTTGAAAAAGAAAACCATTTAAAAAAATTGTACTTTTCATGAGTTAATTGTACATAACGAACTATCAACATATATACAGGTGAAAATATAAACTGAATGTGAAGAAATTTTCCAGATGAGTAGGATTTTAGCACAAGTTTGTTATGTTTTTTAGGTATTTTTATTTTCTCTTATTTTGGATTTTTCATATTAATAGTTTGTTATGTACACGTCGTCAAAAATACGAAAATACAAAATATAATTGTACAGTAAAGTTTTCTGATTTTAATATTTTCTATAATATTTTTTGATTTTTTATGTTTTTTCTTATTTTTCTGAATTTTATAATTATTATATAATATTTTTTGTTAATATATTTAATAGAATAGTACCGAAATAGTACAATGGGTGTGATATTGAAAAAATTGAAAACAAATGGGTGTTTTGTTGGAAAAAAAAAGATATGGGTGTTACTAGGAAAACACCCCTATTATGGGGTGTTTTCCCGTAATTAAACCAATCAAATTTGTTGATTAGGCATCGCCTCTCATCTTGTTGCGTCTGTTGCTTCAACCCTTCGTGTGAATTTGCTGACCATCTTTTCTACTGTACTAATATTGTCAATTTGTCATCGAAGCTTGGTCCTTCCTAAGCAAGATGTTTCATATTTCCAGACCTCGTTAAATGAATGAGATACTTTATCTTGGGTATTATAAGCCAAATAAAATTTCTTTTATGGGATTTAAGGTTTTGACATCGTCATCGTGCGCACTGTGGGGAATTTGAAATCATAGAAATGTCCGTATTCATGAATCTGAGACCTTTCCTTTTATGTTGAGTACGAATGGGTGATAGAGTGTATTTATACGCATTAATTCTTCTCTATACTTTGCTTGTTTGCATATTTCTTTGTACAAGATTACTCGTTTCGTGTAGTTTTATATTTCAGAAAAGATGAAAGAATATTAAAAGGATACGTTTGGAGAGCATTTCACCACTAAGGAGTTTGCAAGTGGAAACGCTAGGAGCTGATAAAGAAAGCGCTGATGCAGATTTAGAGAAGGCGTAGATGTTGCGCGCATGAGGCAGAAGTACGCACAGTACAGGGAAGTGCAATGGAAAGATGCAGTGCGCCCTCAAGCGAGCGATGAGGACATCAGCAAGACGTCAGCCGTGTAATAGAATTTCCAAAAATCAAATTTGGCAATCCAGAAATCTCTCACTCATTTGGAAATATTGTTTAGGTTTTCTTTTTCCAAATTTAGATAATGATGATTCCTTGGGACCTAAACTTTGGATCACCACTATAAATAGACATAAAAAGCTAGGGGTTGGAGGGAGAGAATCTTGGACGGAAACAAGATTAAATTGCACAAGAATTTGCTGGCCAGCGCACAAAATCAAATTCCACAACCATCAGCGCAGTGTTCTTCCTTTATTTATTTGAGTATTTCATTCTTAAAATATTTCGTTGAACATGAGCATGTCTTGCTAACATCGGGTGGGCATGAACTCATGTAACATCGCTTTTGAGATTTGTTCGTAATGCATGATTCGTTCCATTATTAATTCGTTGCGTGCATGTTATGATAGCGGAGTTATTTGAGTAGGGGAAACCTTGAACCGCAAGCTTACTTGAATTACTTGTTATCAATTGTTAGACTATTTAAATAGCTTCACGGTGACAACTACTAAGATAAATAGTTACTATCTTGACAGAATTCGTATATTTGGACTAGATAAGAATTCATATCACATAGATTTTGATCGGAATATGTGTAGAATTAGGAAGTCTACATGGGGCACTAATTACATGGAATCTGAATGATAGATGTCTTAGAGTCGATTATAAAGTATGCATTCATAAGGGATTGTCTACATAGGTACATGTCTTAGTATTACTAAAAGCACTTGTCACTACCTGCGCGCTGTTTGATGCACTTTTCTGTTCAGTTACTATTCACATGTGCGCTGTTGCGCGCACAACCATTTAAACTGAATTATTACTTTTAGTTTAAGAAAGAAATGACTAATTTAATGCGTATAACGATGCGCGCTCATTGAGCTAGGGATGTCATCCCTTTGATATCCAAAAAGTATTAGAAGACCTTAACTATAGGAGGAGCTACAAGCAAGGCATAACATATAGGTTAAATAAAAATAACTCCTATTTCATAAAAAAATCCACTTGGAAGTTGTTATAAAGGAGGAGCTACAAGCAAGCCGGAACGTATAGGTTAAAATGATATTGATTTTGTCGGGGATATGGACAAGAGAAAGAGCACATTTAGAAGTATATTCTACCTAGGTGGAAACATAATTACTTGGTCCTCTCATAAGCAAAAGATATTGACACTCTCAAGCTACGAAGCGGAATAAATTATGACATCCTTTGCGGCATGTCAAGCAACTAGGCTTACCAGACTTATGAAAGAAATCAAAGGATGAAAGAGTGGCACAACGAGGCTTCTATTGGACAACAAATCAGCCAAAGCGTTGAGGAAGAACCCAATACGAGGTATATCATTTTCTACGAGAATGTGTCGAGAAAGGCAAGATTGAAGTTGAATATGTGAGGATGGATGATCAAGTGGCTGACACTCTCACCAAATCTCACTTGGAATGCATAAGTTTCAAGAACTTGGAGATAAGTTGGGCGTCAGTACAGCGGAAGGAAAGAAAAGTTTAGAGGGCGTTAGTTGTTATCAAGCATGATTCATGCATGCAAGAAAATAAGTAAATGTAGTTTAAGTTAATGAATAACGTGTGTAATGTGGCGCGAAGATGACTATTGACTATCATTGAGAGAATCAAACATTCACTTCTCTTTAATTTTCATAATGGATCCTATAGATATCAATGAGAGTTTTCGAAAGGAGAGCAATATATGCAAGGGCGAACTCTTTATTTATGAATGCAGTTGTGTTAGCGACTACGGATCCTGCTCCCGAAGCATCAACTCCTCAAAATCGACAAAGAATGTGTGCTCCTAGGGGACAAAATCTCTTGGAAGATTATTATGTCGAGTGTCCAATTTTTCCAGAAGGAGATTTTAGACAGAGATACCGAGTGAGCAGCAATCTATTCAACTGAATCAAAACTAAACTTTGCACACATGATGATTACTGGCTTCAGCGGCCTGATGCAACTGGTAAGCTTGGCCTTCTTTCAGAGCAAAAAAGACTAGAGCTATACGAATGTTAGCATATGTTTCATGTGCTGATCAATGTGCTGAGATCACACGTATGCGTGAATCAACAACTCTAGAATGTATGAAGAAATGGTGTTCTCAGGTGGTATATCATTACAAAGATCAATATTTACGATCTCCAATAGTGATGACTTGAATAGGCTCTTAGCAAGAGCCGAACAACGTGGATTTCCTGGCATGATAGGAAGCATTGACTGTATGCACTGGGAGTGAAAAAATTGTCCAACTGCTTGGCAAGGATCATATTCTGATCGTAGTCGCCGTCCCACCATCATCTTGGAGGCCGTAGCTTCGTATGATACATGGATATGGCACAGCTTCATTGGAGGTGGAGCACAAAATGATCTAAATATCTTGTACAACTTTGACATATTTGATCCTTACCACGAGGGAATATCTCCTCAAGTAATGTATGAAGTGAATGGGAATACGTACGACAACACTTACTATCTAGCAGACGGTATTTACCCGAGTACTCTTCTTTTGTAAAAACAATTTCTAATCCACAAGGTGATGCTGAAAAGTTATTTTCAAAGAAACAAGAATCTTACCGGAAAGATGTTGAGAGGTGCTTTGGAATATTATAATCTCGTTGGGCAACAGTTCGTCATGCAGGTAAGATCCATAATTAAGTATTTTAAAAAAGATTATGCTTGCTTGTATTATAATGCATAATATGATTGTGGAAGACGAATTTGTGGAATAAGAATTTGAGGAATTTGAGGATGTTGATCCACATAATCCATATAGTACTTTTACAATATATGATGGTCCGATAGATCAGAATGGTAATCGATTGCCTTATGACCCAGTTCAAAGGGCCGAACGATCTCATGCATTTGGTGATCGCCTTACGAACCTCCAATCTGCATATCTACATATGGAGCTACAAAGTGATCTTATCAAGCACAATTGGTTTGTTGAATCTGGTGAACAATTATGATGTAATAGTCATAATTTATTTGTTTTTCTAATATATTATGTGTTTTTGAATTTATTTTTAATGTTTGAAATTGATAAATATGTTTAAAATGCTTGAAAAAATAAATTAAATAAATACTCTAAATATTATTAAAATGCTTGAAAAAAATACAAGAAATACTTTAATCATCAAAGTTAAATGGGCGACAACATTTCGCAAATTCATCAGAACCACCTGCTTCGCTATGGTCATCCTCATCATCGCGACGAAGAATTTTAGTCTTTCGCTTTGAAAAAAAATTTCTTTGATTTCGGGGTCATTTTATCAATATCCATGAGCATGATTCTTTGATTGTCCTCCTTTTCTGCCTTATGAACTTGATATATTTGCATTTTCCACTCGCGGTCTAATTTCTGTTGATTTTGTTCGAGAAGTTGTTGTTGCATTTTCCAGTCTCGCTCCACCTGAAGCTGGTTTTGTTCAACACTTTGCCTTTGACTTTCTGCAATACTTATCAAAGCTTGATTATGCACCTCATTAGCAATATTCTTACCCTTTTTTTAGATTCATTGGCCGCCTTTACTCCGGGTGGTCTAACAGGACTAGAGGAACGTGTTTGGTAGTCTTCTGGTGTGGAAAATAATGTTTCATGTAAGGTTGGATTCTCTAGCACTTCCGTTGAATCCACCTCATCCACAATCGGACTAGCCTCGTATGTGTTTCTTGTGTATATGATTCGGAAATTACAAATGTTTGATGATTCTTCACTTGTTCCAAACACTCAAAATGTGAAAACGTTTTGTTCTTTTTTGCAACGTACATGACTTGAGCTTTTCTTAGCTAGCACAAATAATTATTAAAAAAATAGAGCACTATCAATCAAAATATTAAACTAACAAGATAAAAATTAAAATACAGTGAACAAAGTAATTTAATGACATTTAAATACTTTTAAGCGGTCCATTAATCTGAACGCCCAGATTAATAAACCGTTTGAATATTACCATTAAAATCATTCATGGGCTAAATAAATTATGTTTATTTAGTATTGGGCCTATATAAATGGGCTGAAAATAAAATTAAATATGCACGTGATCAATCACGTGCAATTCTAAACTCAAAATCCAAATGAATCGGACGTCCTCGCCTCCATCCTCAATCAGCACGCCACATCGCACCTCCTCGGAAAGTCCTCAGATCGATCGTTGCGATGCACACATAATTGTCGACGAACGTCCCAGAATCCCAGGTAGGACATCCTACTTTCACTCCCACTGCAGATGCCTTAAGTATACTGCATCTTTGAATGTGAGATGCGTAGGCTTATCATTGTAACAGTCCACTCTGGCAGAGTCCAGCTCACTTGATGATTTGGGCCAACTATGCTTTTTGGCTAAATTCATCCAACTTTGGGATGTGTATGGACCTGATTGGGACGGGTTTGGTCCAATCCAAACCTGAAGATCCTACTGGGTCATGTTTTTAGCTGAACCAAACCAATATGACTGACACAAATACGAGCCAGTTAACATGTAAATAGAATGGGTACTCATGAGAGCTTCTCACATTTTCAATCCTCAACAGTTTTT